>ML827051.1:14614-30875 GCA_009831015.1 Picea engelmannii | reverse complement strand
GACCTCCTCCTTCTAGCAGCGAGTACCATTGCTTTTTCGAAAGCTTCCTTTCTCTTACGCCGCGACTTTGCAGCATACCAGGCCGCCCCCCGTCTCGGTGTGCCCCGGAGCCTTGGCATGGTGGTGCCCGGTGCTGATGCGACTAGGCCGCTCGGCTTCTTAGAACGGAAGAGAGTGACCCTGCTGTGTAGCAAAATTCGCGAGAGCTCTTGGTGTCCCGGAGGTTCACTGCGTGCAATGAACCAGAGAAAGGTGGTGGTATCGATATACACCGCCATCACTGCTAACATTAAACGCATTAAACGCCGAACCTGGGAACGGGTACCTTCGCGTTGCGCGAACGCACTCCACATTTGAATGCGCCTAGGTGGATTCATGGCGAATTAACTGTGAACTTGACGTGAGCCGGTGGGCGTTGTGCCTCCCTGTCCCAACTCGGAGCCACGTGGTCGCTTTTGCCGCGCTGTCACCCCATCCGGGGATTTTAATGATTATTTCAATGAGCAGAGAATACTCACATTGAAACAATGGAGCTATTTCTTGTCCCAAAAAGGCCATCTAGTAGTATGCCAATACCCTGGAGCATAACACTAGTAAGTCTCATCCAGTTTTCCAAATAAAAGCATGTACATGAATTATTTTAATTCAAATAAAATGAAATTTGATTTTAAAAAATCAATCCTAGTCATCTCACCTACCAACCAATACCCCAACTAAGAACACTTGTAAGTCCCATCTAGTTTTCTAAATAAATACATGTGCATGAATTATGTCAATTAAAATAAAACAAAATTTGATTTAAAACAATCAGTCCTAGCCATCTCACCTGCAACCAATATCCCAACTAAAAACATATAAAGGAGGAGGTGTGGCACTTGCAAGTCATAATGCCACTTTATATGCTCCAGTTGATTTTTAAAATGTCATGACAAATTTATTGTCAAATTACAACTGCAATTACTGAAACATACATGTCCACCTCATCATCTCCAAGATATCATGTAGAATATTTAAATATCTAACCACTTCAAATGCCAATACCAAAACACCTATTACTCATTTTTAAGCACAAGAAAACATAAAAATGTGATAGTTGTGTATAACCTCAATAAGAGAAACAAGAACAAAAGACATTCCAAACATATGTCCAACATCAAAAGTATCTCCAATCCCAACCTTCCTGTACTAGTTGATCCTGGCTCACTTTATTAAGATCAAAAAAAGCTCCAATGCCCAACCTTGTTGAAGCTTTGGCACTCATTGATGTATATAGATTGATCTTCGTTGCTTCATGTATGAAGTATAAACATCATGATACTGACTCACTTCAATAGGATGGGTAGTAAAGTGATAACCTTCTTCCTGTACTAGTTGATCTTGGATTCCATCAGGAAGTGTACTAGTATTTGCATCACAACCTGCATATTAGGTGGAGGTCGAATACAATCACCACATGTAGAACTTGGCTTGTTGATCTAAACTCTAGGATCTTATAGCCCAGTCGCTTCGCCAACAAAGATATTGTGCGGAAATTTAATTTATGATCTCTATCTCAGTCTTATATATAGAGCTACATGACATAGAAGCCACTAGGCCTCCGTTCCTCTGTGTTGCACAAAGATCTCTCTTCTATATCTTCTACAAGGATTTTCCCTGCATGTACATTGCACACTACACCTAGCTGGTGACCCCTCTATTCTTCGGAAGTTTGGTTGCATTCCTCTACTAGGATCAATTGCTTCTTGTCATGGAAACAACCCTTTGTAGCCATGCCACTCTAATGATTGATATGCATACCCTTACATGTTGGTTGTAGGAGTTGTTCCATCTGTTGGCAAGCCATTCTTCAACTAGTGTGCAATGAAAGATATGTCAACACATGTTTGTACACACACCGTGGAGTTCCCAAAAAATCCTCTAAGGTCATTGACCTCTGTGCACCATTCTCTGGCACAACACCATGATGGGGTTCTTCGAATGCAATACCAGAAACAAGAATTGGGTTGTGGCTTCCCTCAACATCAACCTATTATCCTTCTTTTATATTTTGTTGCTCCCATGTGTATTATCTCTCCTTTTCCAACTTTCGTCACTTGGACTGGAGATGCATACCATAGATTATTTTAGGGGCTAAATTTCGCCAATGGGCTAATTTCCATGTTTTTTCCCAAAAAACGATTCACCAATTTCCATTTTTTCTAAAAAGATTTGCCCAAATTCCATAGAATAAAATTATTTTACCTTAAAAATCGCCAAAATTTTATAGAAACTATATTAAATCCTTACAAATTTGAATATTGTTACGAAACTATCACTAAAAATTTTACATTTTTCATACTAAGGACTAGTAATATTAGCCCATGTTTCTACATTTTAATATAAATTTCCATCCTTAAAATTATCCATGGTGCAGACATATCTTTATCTTATCTAATTTTCACTCTCCACACCCTTATTGTAGTTGTGCAGTTTCTAGGGTGAAGCTTTGGGCGAAGCTTCCAACATTTTGCTTCCCATTGACTACTCAAATTATAGTGGTGGAAAAATTTATTGTTTCTGCTCCAAGGACTTCTTGAATTAGTCCTCCTCTCCATGTGCCAATGTGTATGTTGTTGAATAGTAGAATCCTTCTTATCATTCAAATTTTGAAAACAATCAAGCCTGTGGAACATGGCTTGTTTATTCCAGAAGGCTGCCTCACAATGGCCTTTTTTTTCAAAAAAAGAACATGTCTCTGCATACCAACAACTACCTATGGTATGGTCTCTCTTCTTGAAGCAATGACAAACAAGAAATGTCTTGTTTGATGTGGACCACCTAGTCTTCTTATTCTTCTTTCTTTCACTAATTAGTGTGTTATTTTCTTTGAGTGTAGGTGTGGGATGAATTTTCAAACTCTCTTTATCACTGCTCTCCTTCAATATACTACAAAGAAGAGGTGGTGGTGATGCTACAAAAATGGTTTTCATGGTGATGGAATTTCCACCTCTTCCATCAAATCCTAGGCCTTGATGCTTGGCCTAGGGTGTGACTATGATGGGGGTCATGATTCCTTGTCTCCTCTTTCCTATCCCTTGTCCATGATAGCTCATTTGTTTTAGGAGTTTAGAGCCAATACCTCTGGTGTGCTTCTCAAATTCAACAAGTTGTTCTTGAGATATTTCTACAGAAGGTGATCTTAATGAGGTGGTATCAATCAAGGTGCTAGCATATGCAGTGGATATGGAAAGTTTCCTTGTTCTTTTGTGCTCCTAGGAAACTGCATGAAGCGTTTCCAAGGACTTCTCCTTTTCTTCCAACCCTTGTTGTAGCTGTATCATCGTCTGTGTGAGCCTATCATCCTTACAACTATCTAATTGCATGAACTTATCCCCAAGGTATGCAAGATGTGCTATGGGATTTTCCCAATCTATTTTGATTGTAGTGAGGGAGCATTGAATTTATTCAAAATTCTTCTTGAGAAATGACAACAATTTGGTAGAGATATCCATGTGCTTCTCCATATATTCTCTTTCAAGTTATCATTCTCCTCCCGAAGCTAAGAATTTATGGACCTTAAGTATTCCAACTTATCTCTGATTGATTTTCCCATGTTGCAGTCTACAATGTTTTTTTCACAGTCGTGTAAGCATTGTCTCAGTCAAGTATGCAATTTATTTGATACCATCTAATTCAAACTCTAGGGGATTATATCCCACTCGCTTCATTAACACGGATATTGTGTATAAATTTAATTTATGATCTTTGTTTTAGTATTATATATAGATCTACGTCATATAAAATCCATTAGGCCTTCTTTCCTTTGTGTTGCATAGAGATATCTCTTCTCTGTATTCTACAAGGATTTTTCCTACCTGTACCCTGCACACTACACCCAACTGGTGACCCCTCTGTTCTCAGTCTTGTCTGCACATAAGAAACCAGTAGTCAATGCAGTGGTAAATTATTTGTTCTCAATGAGCCAGCTAAAATCAGGATCTCTTGTTGTCCAGCGGATTGTAATTCTTATAATAAAACAACTACCTAGATCATGTTCTCCAAATAAGATCAAACGACCAAGAGAAAAACCCAATCAACTGGAGCATAATTCTAGTCAACTGGAAGTGAAGTCGATCGAATAAAGAAGGGGAAAAATAATACTCTGGTGGAATGAGCTGAACTCCAGTGAAGAAAACTACTCAACACGAGTCAAGTTGACTAGAAGTGGGGATAAATATTGAGAGGACGAATTGAGTAACCAATGGTAAACAAAAATGTCAAAAGGGTGAATTGGGAAAACCCACAAAATAAAAAACATCGATTCAACATATAAACACATCTGAAAACATCTAAATTTTCCCAACAACTTCTAAATCTCCCCAGGAAAGTAGTGACGCAAACCTGTCAGACCTCGGGCCGATATCCGCTCACAGGATTGTTCTTTAACCCCTTCAAGTCGAATCAGCTCTTTCAGATTCTCTGCTGGAATCTTCTTTTCAGAATCGATCCATAGGTCCATTTTCGCAACTCACAATTTTGCAAGTTCACGAGTCGTGGCTCCCGAATCTTCCTCTCCAAATCCATGATACTCGAGATCACAAAATAAGTTTATCCCTTTCTCCTGTCAGCGCTCTCCTTACGCGACCACCAGCTAGGCTAAGCACTAGCGCCTTTCACCTCTCGCGCCTTCACGAGTTCAAAGGTCCAAACCTGGTACCTTTCTTTCCCGAACCCCCGAGAGACGATATTTGAATTTTCTCCTATCATTCTCGCTACTCGCGACTTCACGGTTTGAAGGCTCAAGCTTTCATTCCCTTATCTCTTGAGTCCCTGAGACGTGAGAGGTCAATGGGGTGTTGACTCCTCCAGATGTGTGACGTGTGTCCGTCAGTCCACTTCCCAGCCCCACCTTATGGTTCTGCCATGTGTCTCTTAGGTGCAACCTCGACACTTCGCGACTTCACTTCTCGTGACTTTGCGAGTCCTAATGTTGAGCTTTCGACTCTCCAATTCACAAAACCCCGAAATGGTCAACAAAGGCTAACTTCTGTGTTGGCGAGCACGCCACCTGTCCACTCTCAGATGGACAGCCCTAATCACTTCCCAGCTTCGCCACTCGCAAAGTTGAATGACCTCCCTTCCTGACCTCCGATGTCCGAGTCCCTGATACGGGTGATCTCATGACACGTGTCCTCCTTCTGGAAAACGGCTCAGATTCCTTCGCTATCTCGGGACTTCTCCTTTTGAAATTTTGAGAATCTCGTTACAAAGGATTTGACTCTTCACCTTATGAAACCCCGAGATGCGATTTCATGGGTGACCCAACGGCCCTCGTTGGTTCAGATCCTACGGTCCATTTTTCCCGATATTGCACTGGACGAATGTTGTCGTAACTCCCCTGCTCCTCCGCAAGATCGGACGGCTTCTGAGACTTCGCGAACCCTCCATGGAGGATTCTAACCGTCAAATTTCTCCTTGACGATTTCTACGAAATGAACACGATGTTTTTTTACGTAACTTGTTCTCTTGCGAACACTTTCGCTGCGCTTCCTTCCGAAAATTCAAGGCACTAAACTTCCTGAGCTTGATTGAAAAATTCCCAAGTCTCTTGTGGAAAATTCTTGCGGCAATATCTCAATGCTTTCAAGTATCGAACTTTTAGACTCTGCGCACTCTCCGCGACATCATTCTTCCAACAACTTCACTCAGTTTGCAAACACTGAGACTTCACTCGGCCTGCGCAATCCTTACACGAATCCTGTGCTTAACTTACACTTCTATGAGAATGAGAATCGTGTTATCTCTCCTGAGCTTTCAGAGATGAACTCTGACTTCTTCCGACGCACACCTTGCTGACAATTTCATTGCTCTCCTTGCAGGAATACTCTTGCTCAGACAGAGAAACAATTGAAACTCATTCTCTATTCTCCCTCTCTTTAGATTTCAGACATTAACATGAAATCATACATTCGCGCATAAAAGCAAATGCATAATAGGGAATAAACAAGCATATATCAATCAGCATGCACAACACAGAAAAGAGATTGAACACCATGAGTCTGAACTAAAAATATTTGTATTAATCCAGAACTTATGTACATGGGTGTTTTCAACTACAACTCTCTACTCTCTTCTCTATGTTGTATATTCATAATGTTGTTAATCTTGCTAATGTTACAATGATACAAGTGAGGGTGTCTATATCCGTTTTCCCTCCGACTCCTAAAACTGTCTAATCTAAGAATTCAAAGCTACCTACTAACATTAACGAACATAAATGCCTTCTTAGTCCTTCAGACAAGAGAGAGATGCTCAAGGTATGATTACAAATCAAGAAGTACGCCTCTCCTTAACTATTACATTTACGTTTGGCGCATCCATCTTCAAAAACATTCAAACAATTTTATCATGTGCAAAAATGCATTGGTGTGTGCCCCACACTCGCTTGATGTTGGCGATGCTCCTGCATCAAGTAGGAATTATATACACCCAAAAACTTCTAAATACTCCCAAGTTATTCAAAATTTTCCCAGAAAATTCCACAACGCCCAACAAGATATAACACTTTAAGCAATCTCTTAGAAGGGCCCAATGAAATTGTGGTGCATCCCCATCGACAAGAAGTCGGCTAGGATGAGTAAAATTGACTTAACATGAGTCAATTCGATCCAATGAAATAATATGACCTATCAGGATTCAAGTCGACCAAGTAAGGAGTCGAACAAAATATGAGTCGGCCCAACAATAAATTGACTGATAAGGGGGATTGAATCAATCGGGGAAATGAAACTCGACTCCAACTGTAACGTAAGTCGACCAGTAAGTATAAATCGATCGAGTAGCGCCAAATTGACCCAGACAGTGTTAAATCACCTTGGAAAACAAGTAATTCAACTATGGGGATGAAAAGTACAATTCAAAGGAGTAAGATAATTTGCCCAGGAAGTAGAAATTCTCCCAACAAATGCTTAGTCACATTTAGGAACGACCTTGAAAAGGTAAATTCACCCCAGAAATTATAGACTTAGACCCAATGATATTCACCGACCAGAGGGAGTTTATTCGACTGGCAAGTGAATATTTCGATTAGCAATGAAAATAATATGACCAACAAATAATTTAATTTCTCAAGAAATAAAATTTATCCACCCTTGGTTTTGTTTGAGCTATGGATTTACAGTGACCATTCTAGAGTTGTTCCATTCATTAAATTTTGAAAGGAAATAACATTGTTCTTGTGTGGGATTATTCACAAAATCAATGAATGCATTTACCAACAGTGATTAAGAAACAATCTCTCATGCAAAACTGAATCTCGCAACACAAATAAGTCTCAACCCAACATAAGACATATCAAACATAATATTTACCCTGGAACCCAAACAGTAAAATCGAATTCAAATGGGGTTCATTCTTTTTATTATAGAAATGTGTGGTTACAATGTCTCGCAAATCTCTCTCATGCTAGATCTTGAGGGTTGTTATGAACAAAACCATCATCCAGGTCTAGGGTTCTATGACTTTGTTCTTAAATATATTTCTGGATCCCTGCAACTTTCCACAAATACCTAAGAAAACCTTCTCTGATACCAATATGATCTGTAAACTATCATGGATATTCCACTGGAACAGTTCATCACAATATATCCAAGAAATAAAACTAAAATGTACACTATGAAGGTTAAATTCCTTTAGATTACAAAATATTTAGTTATTGATTTTATGCTTATGCATGAAATAGATAAAAATACGAAAATAGAGAACAATAAAATATAATCACACAACATCAACAAAATAAAAAAAAAAAATTCTCTCGGAAACCCTTACGGGAGAAAACCTAGCTAGAAGGTGAGGTTGCTCTGCTCTCTTTTCTCTGGTATAGAAATAACACAAGTACAAAGGACAAGACACTATTTATGGATTTACCTAATACCTGTGGAATATTAGGATGCTACAAAACATTCACCCCCTCTGTTATTCTCTCTAATTTCCCATTCCCAGTTGTTCTTCTCTTCTATGGAACAATCTATAACAACATAGTATGGAACCCCTTCTCCTCCTAGTGGCCCGGTATTTAACATATCCCAATAGTCATTTAGGGTTAGGGTTTTGACTTCCTCAACCCCCAATTGTGATAAGGTTTTTGACCTTATAGAAACTTCTATAAAGTAATCACGGGGTTAGCCCCTTATGCATGAGTAATGGGGGTTGATGTGGCATCCTCTCGTACCATGGTGGTAAACACAATAGGTCAACTTGTGGGAGGCATAACTTTTTCATATGAGCTTTAATTGACATGGTTTTTTCACCATTGGAAAGGTATCGATGTGTAGAATAGCGTCACATAGTCCCATCTATATTGGGAATTTTTTTACCCTAAAAATTTCCATTTGATGCCTCAAAATGGCTCCACAAGGTTTCAAAACCCAATTTTCCAAATTGGGACCTGCCATTAAAATGACCCTACAAGATGATTCCTCTGATTTTTTTCACTTGGAAAGCATCTAGATAGATGAAAAATAATATAATGATCCAATATAGATGATTTTATCGCATTTTTTCATTGTTGGTGAATGCTTTATATTAGACTACATTCTCGATCTAAGCTTCCTGTCAAACCTACACTAGGATGTGTTTTTTGTCTATGTTTTAATGTTGTATCTCTTGTTTTCTTTCCTAAATACTTTATCATGGAAGATACAGGTGGAAGGAAGAGCCATAGCATGAACTGGGATATCCCTTTAAGCCCCTCCCTAACAAATAAAGGTGAAGGAATTTGGGAGGAAGAGAGGAATGGAAGAAGGTAGAAAACACTATAGTATGCAAAATAAGGCCCAATTGAAGTTGATTGAAGAATGACATGAGACACATAAGACGCATTTTACTAGACTTCTAAGGAGACCAACTTTTTTCTTCTCATTGCTAGGTTGGGTTTAGGAATGATTTTAAGGATGGAAATTTATTTTTAAATGTAGAAACCTTGGCAAATCTTATTAATGATTCATATACCAACTATAAAATCTTTGGCGATATTTTTGTAAAAATATTCAAATTTCTTAGGATTTTATATAGATTCTCTACAATTTTAGCGATTTTCAAGGTAAAATAATTTTATCCCTTAGAATTTGGGCGAATCATTTTTAGAATAGCGAATCTTTTTTTGGAAAAAACCATGGAAAATTAGCCCATAAGAGAAATTTATCCCCTAAAATCATCTTTGGTTGTGTTACCAAGGTAATTTCCTATGAAACATCCATTCCACCATCAATAGGTACATGAGGCACTCTTTCATAGAGCGATATGGTGAGTCCATGACATTTTTGGCTCCATAATACAAGATGTAGATGTGACATCTAAAGTAACAAAGTGTATCCAAGGTCTAGAAAAGAACTTATTTACCATGAAGAAAACATTTCGAGAGAAATCTACAGAAATTGTAGAGCTTAAAGCTCAAATGTGTCATATTGTAAAGAAATTGTTAGTATTGAAGGAAAAAAGTGAGAAACCCATACCCTCCAATAGCACGAAGAGCCCAGTCCTCCTCCCAATATTAGATGAAAACTAGTATAATGGCACCCAATATTGAAAAAAAAAATCATCATACTGATCCAAGCGAAAATCTGTGGTCACCCACCTATTCCATTGGCGCAAAATAGGGGTTTCCACCTTGGTAGTTTTTCTACATATTTTTGGGTCCTAAAATTTTGGGGTCGTTTTGAGGCCCTAAACAACGTTTTTGGGCCCTCTACAGTCACACTATATATTTTAGCTAGAATTTGATGGACAAATGTGTATTCCTTGGTTAGACCTTTCAAACGAGCTATCGTTCACCCCAAATGAAGATCGTATGAAAACGTTATGCCCTTGGGAAGTTGACGTACCAACTACCCCCATCAAGGCCCGCAAACCTTTTGGTGTTTCATCTTTCAGGGTTAGGGATTTGGATTTTATTTATGTTAAAAATACCTCTAGAGCCTCATTGTAAGCATAATCATATTCTTGCGAATGAGCGTAGCCATCACATCTCTTCTCAGGGATAAGATGCCACCATTCTAGCGAGTCATTTACTTTGTAATTTTACAGTTTCTATACATTCTCTCATTAATACAAATTGTGCATTACTGTATCTTTATGTTTATTGCAATATCTATGTATATTTAATTGTTATATCTCTTCCTTCATTTAATTCTCAAAATAACCTAGATCACATACATATCTATAGACTCTACTTAATTATATGTATGCTTTACTTATGCATGGGGAGTCCACTTACCTTATGTATGATTTTTTTGGCCAAACTACCTAAGGATGTACAAAAGTTCACTCTATTGGTTTGGATGATATTTCTATTTTAATTTTAAAATCACTATTGCATGGAAAAACTTATTAGGACTTTTGCTTACCTGTAAATGGAGATATAAAAAACATGGAATTGTAGTTATTACACAAATTATCAGCTTCTTATATTTAATTCTTAGACCAAGTGTAAATGTATATCTTTAGGATAGATAAAGACTAAGTCATTCACAAATCTCACCAGACTCACCTTTAACGGGGATAATTTGATTTGACAGATGTGATTAGTAGTTGATATTTAATCTATAACATTTACCAATTCGCCTTGTACTTTACATGTGTTTATCACAAGTCTTAGTTTATTTGTAAGAGTTAAGGACTTAACTTTTGGTGAAATTATAGGATTACATTTGTAGGAAGAGAAAATAAATAATATTTATGAATGAGATGCAATTTTCAACGAGAGGGGTTCATAGAATACTTACATGGGCCTTGTACCAAATAACACCTACCCTCACCCTTTGCCTCTACACTCTACTACACTGTTTCACATCTATATTTCTCTCACACACAATATGCATGTAAAATTAAACTAACAAACATACACATGGTATGATGATATATTAGAAAATGAATGAAATTGCATGGAACCTATCACCCCTTGAAACTGCATGCCTCATTTCACATTTCCATGGGCCTTTCTTCTCTTACAAGCATAGTAGATCCATAGAGTTTGGTGGAATTCATAGGTTGAAGGAATTGAATTGGAAGGTATTGATGAAGACTTTTCTAGAGATGATTAACCATGAAATTCCACTTGGATGCACTTGATGCCAATTTGGAGGCAGGATTATATGTCTTACACTATCTTTTGTTGCATCATGGAAAAGGATCCTTGTTCCTTGGTTGCACCTAGGACCCTACCACCATGTAGATGGAAGGAATGAGTAGGAAATAAAACCCTAGAGGAATCCAAAACCTACCAATACAAAACAATTTTCTTCTCATTTAAATAAGGAAGCTAAGGTGAAGATAACCACTCTTGATTCTATGAAGGACAATTTAATCTCACACACTATAGAGAAGATGATACATAAGAAAAAAATTGAAGCTTTGGTTGATTTGTTTCAAAACTCTTGTTCTTCTCAATAGATTCTCTTGTGAAACTATCTTTCAGTTGTTCATATGAGCAATATGGACAATGTGGTGAGCTACCTGACCAAGATAATTGAGTTGAAAGATCAATTTGCTACCATTGAAACAAAGGTGGAGGATCAAGAGTTAGTGTCTATTTCTTTGAATGAACTTGTTCCTTCCTAGATGCCTTTTGTTTAGGGTGTTTGTACTTTAGAGACCCTGCTAAAAATTTTAAATATTTGGGTTGATATTGCGCAGGAAGAAATTAGCTTGTAGACTAGTTCAGAGAAACAAGGGGAAGTATATGTGATTGATCTAGTCAGGAAGACAAAGAAGGGTAGCAAGAAAAAAGTCATAGATACAAGAAGAAGGAATTGAGTAAGATGGCGTGTTTCTAATGTCACGAGATGGGAAATTATGCCAATTAGTGTCCACTAAAGAAGAAGGGAAAGGATATGAAACGGGGTCCATCTAGGATTATAGTAGATGTAGAGGAGGATCCCTCTCAATTTGAGATTCTACCTTTTCCATGGCATCTTCCTTGTCTTCTAACATTATTTCCATTATTGAATTGTATTTAGACAACAAATCTTCAAGACATATGACATGTGAAAGGTCATTATTCAATATATTTCAGGAGCAAGAGGGGGGGATGAGTGTGGAGCTTGGGGAAAATGCTACTTATCCTATGAAAGCAGTTGGCCTCATTCCATATGCATTTAGGTGATGTTATTGAGTTGAGTTATATTTTATTTTTTCCCAGTTTAAAGAAGAATATTCATTCAGATTCTTGTATGAAAATTTTATCGTGGAGAGTTCCTTTTGAGGGAAAAAAGTGCACCATCAATGATTGGAGTCTATCTAGTACTAGGACTTTGGCTAGAGGGATGAGAGAGGGAAGCCTTTATAGGTTACTTGTTGAACCAATGGCACTCCTACATTCCAATGAGAGGTTGGAGGATCCTTATAGCTTTGAGGCAACACATGCATGGTGAGATGTCATGGAAACAAGTTTATAACCTATTATGGATTTAGTGATTGATTCTAGGTTTTATATTGATGGGTGTATTGTAGAGTACATGGACATGGTTGTTGTATTCTCTCATAGAGAGGGAGTTGAATTTAGTAAGACTCTTGCTCCAGTTACGAGAGGATTCTCTTGGGGTGAGGGAGTTAATAGTGTTTAGGTTGTTGCTTCCAAAGGTTTTGACATTAATGAGAAGGATTCCCATGTTCACAAGTTGATGATATCCCTACGTGGGTTGTTTCCTGTACCAAAATCTTGGTATTCTAGGATCAACGAGTTGATTTGTGCAGATTTCTATCTTTCTGATTTCGATAGATACGATCTACTAGCATTGGTCTAAGTGGTCTTGTATGGAGATATGATTAACTTTACAGGATATTCTCGACAGTTCATGATGTAGTAACTATTGACTTTGGCTGGTGATGTTGGCCTGAGGGATGATGGATATTGGAAAATTACTTGTGGCCCAAGGCTATGTTCCTTCAAATTCATAGGTGGTCAATGTTATTTGGGATATTCAATATGTTGTGATAACATCTTGTGTTGTTGGATATAGTGATCCTAATTCTTACTACAACTTATATGATCGATAATGCGACACAATAAAAGACTATGTTTTGTAGAGATGTGATGTTTGATGACGATGTGAGGTTTTCTAGCTCGCAAGATTCTCCTTCAATGACTAACAAGAGAGAGGAGATTGTCATTTCAAAGATATATTTAGAGAATCAAGATGAATTAGATTCAGAGAGAGATGAGGTGAGATAGGGTGTGGATGTGCCCTCACCTACTACTTCATTTTGTACAAAGCCAAGATGTCTTACTCAGTGATCATATGAGACAGAAGAGAAAGCAGTAGCACCTATATCTTCACTGAGAGAAAATATTCGTCGTAAGAAATATGCTAGTATTGTTGCATTAGTTTCCTCCACCCATGAACCTTCCATTTTTCTCGAGGTGAATTCCTTAATGGAGGAGTGTTATTTTTTGGCATACATTAGTTGATTTTGAGACTACAACAGGTACAATTTTGGAGGTGGCAGCTTTGGTGGAGTTGTAAATGGAGTCAATAGTAGTTCTTGTATATACTTTTGTCATAAAGAGGGAGTGCTAGATTTTGAAGTTACTACAAAAGTTTTTAAACCATATTTGGGAGTTCTTCATGAGATTTGGGGTACATGGTGTATGATCATCCCCTTGACGGTTTGTCATGGATTTGCACATTGGAGATCTCTTAGCGGTTCTTGACCGAAATTGGATACTTTCATGATATTGATCGCTAGGTAATATTAGATATTCATACAACTTGGTGACATTCTACATGTTGGCCACATAGAGATGGTTACTTTCTTGGAGAGCCTCTTGCTAGAGGAGGATCATTTGCATATTGGAAGAGGATATTGGGCCCTATAAAACATGGGGTATCTTGGATTCTTGCATGGAGGCTTGGAATTGACTTTAGGATTCCTAGGTTGCAACAATGTTGATGTAGGGGGAGTGGACCTAATTGAGTCCATGGCTTAAGAGGTTCATCAAAGTCGTTGAGACTATGGTAAGCTACTTGACCAAGATCACTTGATTTGAAAGATCATTTGGTTTTCATTGGAACAAAGGTGGAGGATCAAGAGTTGTTGTCCTTTTATTTGAATGGGCTTTCTCCTTCCTAGATGCCTTTTGTTCAAGTTGTTTGTGCTTGAGAGACCTTGCTAAAATTTCCAAAGCTTTGGGTTTATATTGTGCAACAAGAATTGATATTCCAAACTTGTTTAGAGAAACAAGGGGAATTAAATGCAGTTGGTCACGTTTGGAAGATGAAGAAGGGGAGTGAGAAAGAAGGTAGAAATACAAGAAGTAAGGACTTGAGTAAGGTGATTTTTTTCTATGTCTCAATATGGAACATTATGCTAGCCAAATTCTATTGAATAACAAGGGAAAAAGGTATGAAATGGGTTGCATTTCGGGTTGTAGTAGGTATAGAGGAGGATCTCTCTCAATCTGAGACTACATTTTTCCATGGCTTCTTGCTCATATTGTAACATTGTGTATAGTGTTGGATGGTGTGTAGATAGTGGAGCTTCAAGACATCACACATGATAAGTTATTATTGAACATATTTAAGGAGCAAGAGGTACGCATGAGTCTAGAGCTTGGTGAAAGTCATACTTATCCCATGAGACTTAGCTCCATTTCCTTCTACATTCCTTCAAGTGATGTCCCTAAGCTGACGAATGTTCTATTTTTTCATAGCTTTAAGAAGAATATTCTTTCAATTTCTTATATGAAAGATGTCCAACGAAGAGTTTCTCTTGAGGGACAACAATGCACTATCAATGGATTTAGTTTATCTAGTCCAATGATTTTGGCCATAGGGGTGAGAAAAGGTGGTCTTTGTAGGTTATTGTTGACCCAAAAATCTTCTTTAGGCTCAACATGTTGTTCATCATTTTCATATCTTCTTGAGATGGCACTAGGGTTGTTCTTGGCATCTCATTAAGCTCTAGTTCCAATCAAAGACAATGGTAAGAGTCATAGTTACTATGTCCCTTTCTCATTAAAGAGTATCAGTGGGTTACGTTCAAAGGTTCATTTGAGCACATAGTGACTGATCAAACCAATTACATGTAACAACCCTAGTTAAATAGTTGCTTAAGGTTTATCAAGTATAGTTAACTAAATAATTAACTGTCCTAATGTGTATTAGTTAAATGATGATTATTTATTAATAATATTAATCAATTAATTAATTCATTAGTTATTGTTTAATATATGTTGATTAATTAACACATTTAATGTTTGGATAACAAATTAAAGGCTTAATAACTTTTTTATTATTAGAAAACTTTGTGTATAAAGGGAAAGGGCATTGAATGGAGGGATAAGGTATTAAATGGAGGGATAAGGTGGATGGCATTAAAGGAAGGTAGGAGGCGGCGAATGGAAGGGGATATGAGGGGGCAGAGGCATTCAGAATGAGGAATTTTGGAATTGGGAGGGGAAAGGGAGCATTTGGAGAGCAGGGACTGTATTTTCTGTTGAGGACTGTATTTTCTGTTTGGGGGGTATTTTTCTGGTTTGGAGTTTGGGTGGATTGTTACAAGGGTGCACCAGGTTGCTGGGAGTTTTGGGCTCAGGGGCTAGGAGTCCTCATGGAATCCTGGAGCTAGGGAGTCGGACAGGCTCTGTTCCTAGCTGGCGGGGAGGAAGATTCGGTTTTGGGCAGAGTTTGAGCAGAGCAGCAGCGAGGACGGACAAAGTTTGGAGAATTAGCATCAGATAGAGGTATGTATTTTAGTGATTATTGTGTGTTATGTGATGGTTATGTAATTTATTTTCATGATGTTAATAAACTTAATTTCTGTTGGTTAAATGTTGAAGATTAATTTGTACAGAATAACATTTATCTACTCACTAGTTTTTTTTTAACTTGTTTTTTATAAGGCTCTGTGGGGACAGAGGTCTTACACATGGTATCAGAGTTGTAGTTCACAATCTGGAGCCTTAAAGGCCTACCTAGAACTAAAATGTAAAATTTAAAAAAAAAAAAAGGTATATATCATCCAATTTAATGAACTAGAAAGAGTCTCTTAAGCTGGGATAAAAACTCAGAAATATAATTCCCTGTAGAGGTAAATTCTTCTCTTTTCTGTTACAATAAAAATGGCTTAAAATGACAATGGGCTATAATTAGAATGGAACTGAGTTCCCTAGTAGGGCAGAAAATTCCCCAATATACAAGTCATTTAACCTTGATGAACCTTAAGAAAACCTTGAAACCTTAAGAAAACCCTAAAAATAAAAGAATGAGAAGTGTGAATCCCTCAT
>ML827050.1:31528-56512 GCA_009831015.1 Picea engelmannii | reverse complement strand
TCTGGCTTGTGGGCTTTGCGGCTAGGTTATGCTAGTTGCATCCCTGACCTCCTTGGAGAAGGGTGCACATGGACTTAAGACCCTTTCAGGGTGGGCGGGAATGGGCATTTCGGGGGACTTGGATGGCAGTAGTGGAGGATTCGAGTGGCAACGGTGGAGGGTTACGGGTGGAGCGTCAATGTATGGGTGCCAAGACCTTCCTGTGGGTGGCGGTGTTTTCTTTGCAGTTGTTGTTATAGGCCGACGAGACTCAGAGCCATGTTTCTGAAACGATTCATGTCCCTGAGGCTGCCTGAACTGGTGAGGCTCCTTGTTTTCTCTCCGAACAGCCTTCGTGTGTTCAAGGGCTAGATTCCGGGTGGATGATAGTGTCAGATTTTTGCGGTGGTGGTGGCTTTGGGGATTTTGTTGTGGACGATTCCTTGTTTTCTCTTCGATTTTTTGACACTCTTGTCCTCTCATTCCTTGGCTTGAAGAAGTTTTGGACCAGAGCTTTGAGTTCCAAACTAGGGGCGTGCAGTGTTTCTTTATACTTTGAGGTCCTTTAGGGGCGTGCAGTGTTGGGTAAACACTTCGAGATCTTTTGAGAGCGTGCAACTACTAGTTTAGCTTCTTTTATGGTTTATGTTGGGGTTTTTTTGCTGTGTTTTTGTATCTCTTTTTGCACCGTGTGTGTAGTAGTTTTTTTAAGCATGGTGTATGGACTAGTACTCCTATGAACTCTTATGAGGTCTTGAAGATGTAAAAAATAATATTTTCATTAATACAATGAACTAATTTTCTATTAAAAAAAGATAAAAATTAAATTATTAACTTTATCTTTAATATTTTTAATTTAAAATTTATAATAATTAAAATAAATAAATAAATATCATAATTATTTTTTTTATATTTAATTTTTCATAAATTTAAAAAATAAAATGAATCTTATAAATATTTAATAAATTTAAAGCTAAATTTTAGTTTCAATATATATGTAAATCTTTGATTTTATTAGAAATTAAAATGAAAATATAGGTAAATCTTTGATTAAATTAGAAATTAAAATAAATTTAACATTTAGTTATTTAACTTTATTGTTTATATATGTAATTTGTCATACTTAATTCAGTTTGCATTGCTTTTGAATATTATCTCACGTCATTTTTATTCCATATCCGTTTAGAAGAACGACGCCATTCCTCCATGCGCAACGGCGTTTCGCTTATTCCTTCATCCGATGATCACCATCTGGGGAATACTGATGAAACTACACCATCACGATCCACAGTCCTGAAAAACAAAACAGGCCTTTCCATGACCAGTAAATTGCAACATTTCATAGTCTACAAATCCATTTTAAAATTAAATTAACCAAAGTGACTTTTCGATCTCGAAAAGGTGGAAATAAATCCGCTGCTGCGTCGCAAACAATGCCTGACTCTTCCAGCCCCGCGAACATCAAAATGTGTAAAATATGAAAACGTGACGCCCATCACCAACTGATCCTGCAGGCTGTCAGCTACTTCGCTTCCCGTTGGTTTGAAACTGTACTGTAGGCCCACAATCCGATTGTTGTGAAATGTCTCCTTACCACCTTTCTCTTCTCGCTTCCACAAACAGTTCGTTCCGAGCTGTTTATATGAATCTCCTACGAATAAGATTGTGACTACCGTTAACTAGAATCGATGTCAATAAAATTGTATTCCCCATGTCAACTGTGTAAAACTTTTATCTCCCCCGTAAGAAATACTTGTATTGTTTCTTGTTTCTCCCGTAATTTTTTTTTCCAACAGAATTTTTTTTCAATTATATTGAAAATATAATTTGCTTTATATAGCAAGCTTTACAAAATCCCCTTCCAAAAAAATGACAACCTGTATTTAGCTATGATCTGTTCAAGACAAAATGAAACAAGGATGATATAGGTAAATATGACACTAAGTCCAAAATACTGACAGTATTTGCTGATGCTAAAAATCAAAGGCATATTGTCTTGGCAAAACTATAAAAGAGATAGATTCCGGAAGGCTATCAATGAGTAAAAATAACTGATAGAGATTTATATAGTGAGTGGGGTCCTCATGATTATTTATACGATACGGTGATTATAAGAAAATAATTCAACTTGGTGATTATAAGAAAATAATCCAACTTGCTTCTGGAGAGAGTCTTTGAGAGTGCATTAACTTTTTTATTGTGATCCCGTAGAGTGTGGATATAAATGATATTCCTGAACTTTGTGAGTAACTCTAGAATTCTGTCCATCCAGTCAAGAAGGGAAGAAACATGTAGCTTGCCTTTGCAATTTAACTAGTGGATGACCATTTTTGAGTCCCCAATAAGTTGGATATCCACTATATTTAACTTAGTAGCCAAATGCAAAATTGGACCCTAACAATTCTACCTTTGTGTTGGTGTGGGGTCCACAATCGAAAGTCCATCAATAAAATGAATTCTTTGTTATCCTTATGAGACCACCCTCACCACTTTGTCCCATCACTAATAATATTTAATAGAGAAACCAGCAATGAGTATACTTCAAACTTTGTCAAAGATCTAAATCTTGGTTGTATAGAGATAAAATTCTAAAATAAATCAAATTTTTAATTATTTTATTTCGTAAGTGAACTTCAAATTCAATAATAAGAGTAAGAATGATATGTATAATTTGTAATATTAACATTTCTAAATTATTTAAAAAAATAATAATAATAATAAATATTATAATAAATTCAACATAAATTTATTTTTATGTAATTTTTTTAAACTATAAAAACTTTACATTTCCATTTCATTATTTTATGAATTTTTTTAAACCATAAAAACCTTACATTTTCATTTCATTTTAAAAAGATCATAAGATAAAAATCATATTAAAAGGTGTCTCAACTTTTAGGTCATTTCATTATTTTATACAATTTTTTTAAACCATAAAAACCTTACATTTCCATTTATTTTTAAAAGATCATAAGATAAAAATCATATTAAAAGGTGTCTCCAGCTTTTAGGTAATTTGAAAAAAATATAAACAACATAGTGACTTTTATGGAAAATATATTTATTTTTTCAAGAATGAAAATACAATCTAAGTAATATTATTAAGTTATTTTTTAAAATGTATTCTAGTAAATAAATAAATAAGTTACAATTTCAACAATATTATTAAAAATGAAGGGTTTTTTTTATTAAGAAGATGATGTTCAATTATGTCAAAATATTTTTTTTAATGAATATAGCATTTATTCTCATATTTTATCATTTTTTTTTATAAAACAATAAAGATATTATTTATAATATAAAAATATTTACTAAAATATATATATTTATGTTTGATAATTATTAGAAAAAAAAATATTTTATTAGTAAATAATATAAAAATCTATATATATGTTGGATAATTTTAAGAA
Source organism: Picea engelmannii (assembly GCA_009831015.1). Lineage (NCBI taxonomy): Eukaryota > Viridiplantae > Streptophyta > Pinopsida > Pinales > Pinaceae > Picea > Picea engelmannii. The sequence goes on along the minus strand of ML827050.1, from coordinate 53,123 downwards.
AATATATTTTATTAGTAATATGGGTTTTGTTTAACATATTCTTAAAAAAAATTATTCATCATGATTAGATATTTCTTCAAAATAATTAGATTTTTTATTTAAAAAATACATATGAAGGTAAATTTATGAAGATTTATCATATTTTTTTATTAATAGAATGATGAAAATTTACATAGGAAGGTAAATTTATGAAGATCTATCAAATTTTTTTATTAATAGAATGATATTTTAATAGTTTACATATTTTAAATTAAAAATTTAGAATATTATATAAGGTTAAAAATACAATTTATAAACATTCATGTTATATTTCTAATTATATATGTTTCTATATCTTTTAAGAAAATCTTTTGTTTGCAACATCAATATTTATATGTTTATTTTTACATGTATGCATTACCTCTAAAGAGCATCACTATACTTAGAAATTCCATGTGTCTCTTATAACTTAAGATCTTATAGACACAACAATGTACTAAAAAACCATAAAGGCGACAAGTAAAACTTGAAATTAACAGAAGTTAGCATGCTTAATTAGGAGGTGGCTTCATTGGGCTTGATTGGCTCGAAATATCATGCACCTTGGCTTTGTCCTTTGTCTCATTTCCCATATTTTTCCATGGTAATTGGATTGCAGCTAGCTCCTAGGGATCCTGAAAAATCTCCTACCTCAATTGTTTCATCCTCATTGGCTATGTCCCAGTCTTTCACCTTGAAACTAAGCTCAAAATCCACCCTGCATAGGATATTGAAATTGACATCTAGTCGTCTAAGCCTATCCAAATATTCAAACTTCTTAAGTTATGTGTCCTCCATTCATAAAGAAATGAGAGTTTTGGTGAGCTAGTAAAACTCTATTGGTCTATCCAAAACTTTCCAGCATCTCTTGATCTTGAAAAGCTATAATCGAAAACCCAACCTTGAAATTCTTTCTTGATTTGGTGCTTTGGGGTCTGTAATCATTTCTTCCTAGCCTAATTCACAAGCTCCTCAATATTTTTTTGTGTGTTAGGATGGGTGAGAAGATGAAAGGAGTGTCTGGCATGATCTTCCTCTCTCTCTCTCTCTCTCTCTCTCTCTCTCTGTCGAACCTAAGGGATTCCCTCTTAGAGGGAGGAGGCCTGGTTGTGACTCTACTCCTAGCCTTATGACTATTTGATTCATGAACATTCTTGATTGTGTTCTTGGCAATAATAAATACAAAAAACCACAAACTATGGAAAAATGAATCCACAAGCATAGAGTCTTTGCTAACAGTGAGATGAAGACGCATTTAAATGACCACCAACTAAAACTAGGTTCGTTCAGAAGAAAAATACTTACCAATAAAAAGTGGACGAGAAAAAAAACAAAACATAAAAGTACAATTGAAATTGTTATTACTCCTATAACCTATTTCTTACTCATATAAGAGGTGGGTCAAAGAAGTACCACAACTATCTAACAAAAAGCGAAGAGAATACTTATTAAAAAAAAAAAAAAAAAAACTACCTTCACATCATTGTTACACCAAAGTAGTAAAAGTCTTAAATATACACAAAGGAAAAAGCATTCAGTTGACCAATGCTACAATGCTTATGAAAGCCATTTCCACAAGGAACCACTAACTCCCACACACCCGTCACAACAACACCCTTACAACTTAACCAAATTCAACCAAATTCGATAAGTTTCCACCATCGTTTGAAATATAGAAATATAACTGAAAATATGATCTCCACGTTTCCCATCAATTCCCATCGAACCTCTAGTTGAACTCCCATGCATCACCTTGATGTTGAATGTCATGAATCGTAGCAGCCTCGATAAGAGTGATGGCCGGAGGAGACTCTGTCGTGTCTTAGCCCTTCACGTGGGACCTGCCTCGGTCAATCACACGATGTGGGTAATTACTATATATTTCTATTGGCCCTAGATTTTTTATTTTATTTAATTGTATTTTTATTCATGATTTATATTAATTAAATTAAACGTTAAAATAAATAATAAAATGTTAAATATTATTTTTTAAGTTTTTAATAAATTCTCAATTAAAATTATTTTAATTTTGAATTAAAATATTTTAAATTAAAATTAATAATCATTTTATTAATTTAGTTCATAGTTGTTTATACCAAACTCCTATTGAAATTAAGTTTGAGATTATGGTTAACGAGAATCAATGTCAATAGTATTGTATTTCGTATGACTTTTCTTTCCCCATAAGAAATATTTGTATAGTTTTTCCCATCGATGATAAGATTTAGTAGAGGAACCCGCAAGACTACATTTCACACTTTGCTGAAGATCTAAAAATTGGTCGCATCTAAATAAAATTTGAAAATAAAGGAAATAAGATTTAATTCATTTAATTTATTGGTAACAGTGGTCCTCATTCGTAAATAAACTTATATTTTGGGTATATGATGCAGAGAAAAGAATAATACTAGGATGTTGTAAATCATTTAGAATGTTTGTTGTATTTGATTTGAAATATTTTAAATTGGGTATATGTTGTTTTAAAAAGTATGGGGTGATTGATTGGTTTTACTTAATATATAAGGTTGTTATCTTCATGTTTTTGTAAGCAATGTTATTTAAGCATGTTTTTTTATCACAATAATGCATGATTATAAAGTGAAGCTAAGTAATCTCTCACATGGATAGAGAGGTTGCAATATCAAGTTGTGAAATAAACTACCTTGTTAGGTATAGGGTGGTGAGATGTGCATGTGTATTAATCATAGGAGATAATTTTTCAATTGAAAGGGGAAGTCTATGTTCATTTTAAAGTTCTTGCGACCAAGTTATGGGTGTGGACAAGACTAATATGTTGACGAACCATGTATAGCTATAAGGATAAGAATAATGTTGGTAGTCACAAGGTTACTAGGTGGATGAATATAATGCTAGAAGTGAGGCCTTGATTTTTTTATCAAGATCAATTGACAAAATCCACTCATATATGTAATAGATAATTGTCGCATGCTAATGCAAAATATCATATTTTGTGGTTTGTGTGTTCAAAATTGTGGCTTACGCACTTCTTTTACTTTTTTGTGAAAAAATGACAGCATCTTTTTTTTAAGCTCACAATACTTAAATTCTATAAATCTATCAAAATATCAAACATGCCTTCCTCCTTCGCTATTGGTTTGCCACTAGGTAAACCATACCAATAACAAAGGTAAAATTTATCAGACCAAACTGTATATCCAAAGTTTTTAAACAGAGTCTTTAGTTCTGGAAAAATAAAAAAACAACCTACATCTTTCTTTCTACTAGCACTTGGACTAGATCTTCTAAGATAGTTCATAAAAATAATATAAACTGAGACCTAAAATCAGGGACCTAACAACATCACTAATCTGTCCTGAGTCTGCTCCAAGGCCGAATTCGTTGTGTTGCACGCAACTGAAGGGGTCACCATTGTGCTTGTTGCAGGCACACATACCAAAAATTCATGCATCATCAAGTGAAGACCATCCATTTGTAGATACATTGTGTTATGAGCCTCCTCCCTTGTCTGGAGAATTTGACCTAAGAGGTTCTTAATGTGCCAATACACTTTGATTGTCTTCCAGTATTTTGTATCCCTTGACCTCTACATTCCTACATTTGGAACCCAACTAATTGTGGCTCCTTCAACCTCCTACTCCATATGCATAGATATTTCCCGTTGGACAATAGCCTCTTCTTCTTCTACATGGTCTTGGACCCTCGACGGAATGGTGGTGAAGAAAGAGTGAGCTTCCATGAAGGTTTCATAGTAGAGTCGTGAAGAAGGGACTTCATTTTCAGTCTAGCCAGAGGATGAAGCTAGGGGAGAGTGAGCTCCACGACGATAACCATGCGAATACCTTTACCATGGATCCATAGATTCTCAAGTCCCCCAACATATTTTAGGCCGAATTCGCAGATGCTCTGATTGTGGGATGGTCTCAACCCCCCCTTCTTTTGGGATTTCCCTGTTATTTTCCACTTCCCTCTCCTAGTTTTGCAGGGGATTATGATTGCACCACCCTGCAAAATTTTCCAAACATTTTTTACAAATGCCTCTTTCCATCTGAGATAGAGTAGTAAGAAATTTACTCTCTACCTTATTAAATCTCATTTAACTCGAGGATATGGATGCAGAGTAGTCCCTCCTTCATCACTTTTATTCGTACTTCACTGCCATTTGATAACACCTGGTGAGGAGTGTGTGGGACCTCTAGGAGAGGGTTCCTTTCCTCCCCACCATTTATTGCGGTTGTTGACGTGTATGTGTCATGCTAAGGGTTTAAAATTCTATTGGCCCTGACCATTAATACCTAAAACACTTCTAGACTATTGACCATCATGAACCTTCCCTCTTGCGAGTATCAAGGGGGGGGAAGAATATTCCTGCCAACACTCATACTTGTTGTCCCCATTACTTCACTCCTGTGGTTTACCTGCCAACTAGGGTTGTCATTTATAGCTCCTAACTCCTCCATCCCATCAATCTTGGAGTTTTGATTCCCTTCGTCTCCCCTCCCTCACACCCCTTATGAGTGGATATCTTATTTGTTAAGAAAATCCATCTATCTCTTTATTATATCAAGTTGTTGTGGAGGCATTTTCCCAAATTTCATAGAACTCTTTAGAAAAATAAATGTGACCTTAACCAAATGCACCAGGTATGAGACACAAAAGCATAAACAAACAATTTTTAATCAAATATGATCAATAAACAATCCAACATGTTCCACAAATATTGGCATAATAAAAAATTCAAACGCATTCCAAGCCATTCTATTGCATTCCACATGTAATATTTTTTCTCCATTTAAGATTCAAAAAGTAAGGTCTAATAAATCATTCAACACTTGAGTGAGTTCATACATTAATTATCACTACACTCAATAGAGCATCCAACACTTAAGTAAGTGCATATATTAAATCATCACTGAACTTTGACATAAAGTGAACACAATTTCATAAACAATATTACGCATATTGAGCACAAGACGAAGCCGATATTTTCTAAAAGACTGTAGGAATAGGAACATTCTACCAAAATTTGCACAGATTGAGCACAAGACGAAGCCAAAATTCAATCTCTCCTCTCTTCATTTAGCATTTATATGAAAAGTCTCTCTTAAATCATAACCCGGGATTCTTTCCCTGAAGATGGATCTTGATATGGATCCAAAACGTCAACAATCTATCAACGAAACTATGGTTTTTCCAAACTTGACTCAAAACCCTCACCACAGAAATCTTATTAAACAGAAAATATTGACTTATCCATATCTCTATAATTTCATGAACACACTTTTTTCATTAGCACTATTTTATTCAATGCTCATAATGGAAGACTAAATAAAATACTTCAAGAACTATGTTACATCTCATTTGAATTATGTATGAACTACATTATAGGTTCCTTTATTTTGAATATTAAGATATGGTAGAGATCTTACTTTTGAGTTCTATAGAGTCAATAATCCATGATACCATGATGAGACCATCAATTGTTTAGAGACTTGGATAATATAGAACTTAGATAAAATTATTATCTTTTAATATTGTAAAGAAAACCAAAAAACAATTGAAAAAATAAATTTAATTTATTTTATTATTATTATTATTATTATTATTATTATATATATATATATATATATATAAAAGTAATTATTTATTGATATTCATAAATAAATGTGGTATTATAAAATTTGGAGTTTGTCGCCTGTCCTGCTATAGCTGGGAAACCACGACAGGTGGCTATCAAAATTCAATTGCAGTTGTAACTCTTTGAAAATGACAATAAGAATGTGTAACTGACAAAAAATATCACAGTGATCAACTAAGAAGTAGCCATGGCCGACTATCATACAATGCTTTATAGAGAACCTTAATTCTCTACGTAATTGACTAAACCAAAAGAAAAACATTAACTTGGGGGAGCTAGTCCAAGTGCGAGCTCGGGCTTGGCCAGCTATGGGCATTGTAGGTTGGGACAAATTTATGGCCTCATGTTGGGCACTATTTACTTGCAGGATCTTTTGTCATGGCGTCGAACATGAGATCCACACGATGTCTCAGGAGTTGTTGAATGTGAGCCTGGTTGTCCATTTTCTATCGTAGCTCGAAGATGAGCTAAAGGTGCTCATCTGGAAGTTGAATTAGGGTGGGCAGAGGCATCTCCTCCATCATATATGCGTTCATCTCCAAATACGCATCCACTGCTACTGTAATGTACCTCAAATTTGCCATAAAAAAAATAAAAATCTATGAGGCATTAATCTCCAATTTCATTTTATATGTTTGTTGATAAAGGGAAGAAATCTTCGTTCTTGTTATAATTTTCTGTGACATAAATTAAGTTCATCCTACCACATGATGCCATTTCCATACCTATCTATCTTACTTTAGATAGAAACTTATATGGCTAATTCACCAAGGGTTCTAGTAATTTCCCTTTAGTCTCTAACGTACTCACCTATATACATACATATATATACAGTAGATGAGACTTAGGACTTATAGTCCTATTCTATCTTTAAACAAAAGATTCCTATGTTTTGCGTGCTATACTATTTAATTTGTCCTTTGAGAACGAATATTTAATTACCATATTTATATATATAGTCACGGGGATGGATCTATACCCCACAGTTGAAAAGAAGTGGCTTAGTGATATGTGCTTAGCATAAATATACATAGTCCCAATCATAGATGGGTTCCTTTACGAATTATCCATGATTAGTGATATTCCAATCCCTTTACTTAGAAGAGTTTGTGTAACGAGATCTTGTGTTAATTTCAACTTAACTAAACGATGTTCCAACAAACCTTCTCTTGAACAATAAGCTAACTGTAAAAATGCAGTTGAAGTGTACAAGTTCCAACTTGTCGAGAAATGGAGGGATTCATTTACTTCGCGAATTGATTGATGTGAAAGAGTCGTCTACTGTTAGAAGGGAGTTAAGAATATGCATCTATTGTTTAATGGAAGTCCTGTGTGTTCGAGTTACGATGCTCTCACCTGGATCTTCACCTATTCTGTTCACGCCAACTCTGCCCTCGTCACATGGCTAGACCGCCCTTCATACCTTCAACATTTAAACTGAGTATTTAAGGTTCCTCTTAGGGTTTTAATGTGTTTGTTGTTTTCATTGTGGAGTCTTTCGGGAGGCTATGTGTATCATTTTCTCACAGAAGCAGGCTATCGATTTGGGGAAAATGTTACCCAGTGGAACAACATCGCCATTCGCCCTCCCTGGTAAGCTTTCGTTAACACTGTGTTCTGGTTATTAAACGAAGTTTGGTTCTTTATTACAGTGGGTGAACCCTCATTTCAATTTTACTTGTTTTTACATAAATCTCCCATTATTGTTATTCTTAGTAACTTTCCTGGACTACGTCCCATTTCTGAATAAGAAGATGCTTACTGTAGATTTATTTTCTAACTTCTTGAGAAGTCTCGGCATACCAATACCTTGTCCTGACTTAGGGAATTTACACCTGCAACATTTTATGGGTAAATTCAATCCTAGGGTTTTATGTCCCATTTGTCGTTATTTCTTATGTTCTCTTTGTTGGTATATGTAGAGGTTTGATATTAAACCTTTTGGGAGGTTACACATAGTCTTAGTCTGGAGTTAATTTATTTTCACTGAGTATAGAAAACACGTTTCAAGTTCTTTCTTATTCTTTATAAAGAATGAATCCTTCCTTCTGTAGTCGTCAATAAATCCTTAACTGTTACTCGCGCAGATAATGTCTCCGTAAGGTTTTTCCTTGTTGTATGGTATGTTAAAGGAAATGTAATTCTGTGTGTTTTCGAAAAGTCACTACCCCAGAATACTCATGGCATAGACGTTTGAGTTTGTGGAACTTCTTGTAATAATTAGTTTTTCCTCTGTTATTATGAGGTCTGTGTGTAAGTTACTCCATTTGAATTTAATAGTAGATTAACTCTGCACTTATCGTTGATTTATAATTGTCCTTTGTAATAGACATAATCGGTTCAGAAAGTCTTTAAACTCAATATTTTCGTGTAGCTCTTGTTCTGTGTGTAATTATTTGATAATGTTCCCTTGGTCTATTTACACAGTATGTTTTACAAAATTTATTTGTTAAATATTAGCACTGTTGATTTCATTTCATAAACCAATGATTATGTGATTGGTACCAACACTAATGATGGGCCCCTTTGTTGTGAGGATACCCGTCAAGTGGACCTTTCCTCTTCCACCCCTTCCGTGATCGTGGACGACATATTCAAGCATGCGTAGAGGAGGGTCGGCCTGCTCCACACGCCTGAGTTAAGTATAACATATAACTGCATGCTATTTAAATAGATTACGTTGGTAATCAAATTCTAGATCTCTGCTACGAATTATTATATCTACTAGGTAGGACCTAATGGAAGTTCCCTTGTTTTCTTTTTTAGGGTTGGTGTAACGGAACAGTCTGAATTCTGGACACTCGTCGCACGAAGGGTATTTGAGTTCCCTTTGTAAACTCTTTAGGAGTTCAAATAGTGAAGGCCACGGTTTTCAACCTAGATTTAATGATATTAAGTATAGATTCACTCGACTTCCTCTAGTGGCTGGATAAAGAGAAATTCCAAAATTTTGGTAATGTATTCCACTATTATATTTAATACACAGTAACCATATAAGGCTTGGATGTCCTCTTGATTTTCTGGTCTAGTTGATATATGTAATAAATCCTTTGAAGAGGAGCTATAGGGCCTTTCCTCCTGTCTATTTGAAATAATACAATGATTGTTTTAATGATTTTATTCGAATATTAATGCCATCCTGGCCCCTTCCTATACTTCAATTTTTTAAAGTAGATTATACCTATAATGTTTATGAAAGGAAAGACTTTTATAACGAATGTCACGACATCTGCTTGAATGTATTATATTGTCTTGATACTTTCTTGGATCTCATTTCTCATCTCAGATTTGCATGTTATCCATTTTTTCTGTCATTATGTATTCCAGAAAAAAATCTACTAAGGCATAGTTAGACTATCGTCTTATATTGCATTTCGGTATCTATTGTCTATACAGTCCGAACTTACAGTCACACATTGTATGGGATTGAACTTATATATTTCGAAAGGTCTACATTTTCTTTTGGAAATCGAATCTGAAGTGAAAGGAAACCAGAATATAAAATTGTTGTACAGACATATATATATATATATATATATATATATATATATATATTTGTATCATATAGGTATCTATTACTCTATATGAGCCTGCAATGTTGTCTTACCTTACTTCGATATTTTGTGAATATTGTGACTCTGTATTTTCTTTCAGTAGGATACAAATGTATATTTTATTTATATTCCGTACATATATAGAGTTTCTCCTTGTTTCGATTTATCATGTACATGAAAGAAAAATCTCAATTAATTACTATGTTTTTCTCTATATAAATTTACTTACAGGAATGTAGGCATACGCCTATGTATACATGGCTACACTATTCAATTTCATTTACATTGTGTACATAGATAATTCTTAAGTTGTGATTACAATTTAGTTGAGAGGTTTTTCACCTACAGTTTATTTCATTACAACAGTAATCTAACTCACAGAACCATACTTCCAGAAGCTTGACCAGGCAATTCTTTCAACTAGTATCATACAGAAATTAACATTCACTCAATAATAAGACACAACAGATATAATCTATTCAGGACTAGTTTAGAGGCATTTTGTCAGTTCTTAAATTCAATGGCATTCAATTTGATCTTTCATCCATAGTATTACTTCGATTCAGAATTAACGGATGCATTATATCAGATATTTAACTATATAACATTCATCCAGAGAAGGGATAGAATAACATATTTGAACCAGCACGTTAAAAGACAAAGGGAACAACCACGTTCCTCCCAAGCTTAGAATAGGGAAGCCAAATCACTTGCCCTGTTCACCCCCTAGCCTGACCATGAATCCATGAGGGCTAACTTGGAACTCCTCCTCAACAAATTCTTTTCAGTTTCAACATTCTTCTCCTTGACTCACACTTAGAAAGTAGTGTTCATAACAACAAGAAATCAATCATTTTTCCCAGCATAATAGGTAGTGTCCTGCCTCCTCACATATGCTATATATCCAAAAGCAAAAGTGCCTAGGCCTTTTTCCCTCCTAAGAAATTTTGCAACTTTCCAAATCCCTGATTTTCAGTGATTGCCCATGGCCAAATTCTGGATTTTCCACTTGTAACAATCAACTCTGAGGTAGTTCCAACATGTTCTCCACTCATGGAGTCATAGTCAGTTGATTTCAACATGGTTGTTCCATTTGTCCTCCAGCAATAATTATAAAATATTTTGTTTCCTACAAGTGTCATAATCAAGTAGTTAGTTGGGTCAAATCAGATCTCTTCCCAACAGTCATAATCATTAATTACATTAACCAAATTTGAAATTCAAAATTTCCATAAATGGCAAAAACTTTTCAATTTCGAATTTGCCAAAAATGGAAATTAATTTCCGAAGAAATTTCCAACTTAAAATTAATTTATTTTTAGGGATGTCACAACTACCATTGTTGTCATTGGAGGAGCCACTTGCGAGCTGGGAGGAATTTCTTCCTCCACTAAGTATTCTACAGTGCCATAAAAATGGTCCAGGGTGTGGGTGTTGGGGGAAGGGATTCTTGGGAAAAGGCTAGCTGGAGGGGCGAAATTCTCAAGAGGGAGAATTTCCTCCTTGATTTAGCAACTTCCAGGGTCATTAGTGGGATCAGGTGTAGGCGATCGATGTTGTTGAGGCCAAATATGGCACTGGTCGAGATGACTGGTAATGATGAAGGCTAGTTGAGAGGGGGGGAGTCTGTTGCGTCTCGTAAGAGTGTTGTATTACAACAGACACTTTATGGACTTGCTCCTCTCTCTGGGCATGGTCTGAGCATCTAGGTGAGGATTGGGTTGGATAAACAATGGAGGAATGACCGTGGACGGCCAAATAATCAAGTGCAAGGAGAAAATGAAATGGGAGAGTGAGGAAACTATCAAGCAAAAGGCGAAGAGAAAGTCGAGGAACAGTTGGGCACAAGGCAGGACAGAATGGGAGAACATTCCAGAGCGCGGGCCTTCATAGTGCCTGGCGAATTGACCTAGGCGAGAGCCATGAAGGCCGAGGTGACTGCTAGCCTGGTCCAAGTACCTTGGTTGGTACGTCGAGCCTAATTCACGCAAGGCTACCTGGAGTGTCGAGTGCATTGCCATTAATCCACGATGAGTGCAGATCATTCAATCTAGAGGGAAGGGAGACTCGCGATAGGGATTAATAGTTCCCTACACACCCTAACTCCACCTGTCAACCTTTACATTCCACCTGTCAACAGCCATCATCATCATATATATATATATATATATATATATATATATATATATAATAATTTTACTTTTATATTTATTTGAATATATCAGTTATGTTTTATATATGTATATAATTTGTCATACTTAGTTCCATTTACATTTCTTTTGAATATTATCTCAAGTCATTTTTATTCCATTTTCGTTTGGAAGAATGACGCCATTCCTCCATGCGCAGCGACGTTTCCCTTATTCCTCTATCTGATTTTCACCATGTGGGGAATACTGATGAAACTACACCATTACGATCCAGAGTCCCTTCCTAAAAAACAAAACACGCCTTTCCATGCCCAGTAAATTGCAACATTTCATAGTCTACTAAAATTAAACAAAGTGACTTTCCGATTTCGAAAAGGTGGAGATTAATCGGAATCTTAAAAACATTTAATAAATTAAAAGATAAATTTTGTTTTCAATATATATAATTTATTTAATTAAATTAGGAATTAAAATGAATTTAATTTTTAGTTTTATTCATTTTAGTTTTAAAAAAATAATTAAATAAATACAATTTATGAAGAAATAAAATTTAAAAAAATATTTAATCAATTTAAAATTAAATTACTTTCAAATATTAATAAATTAAATTGATAAGTTCCACAACCAAATATTAATAAATTAAAAATTAAAATGGTGGGTTCCACCAAGATGGGATGTTAAACCTAATCCATCTATGTTAAACCTAATCTTTGCTTCTTTCTCCGAACTTCACGATCCAAAACCCCTTCTTTCAGAAATAAATTCCAATAAATTCCAACATTTCTTAGTCTACCAATCCATTTTAAAATTAAAACTAAACAAAGTGACTTTTTGATGTGGACTTTTTGATATTAATGATTTGTTACGTCGCAGAGGACGCCCGACTCTTCCAGCCCGTCGAAAGGTGAAACAGAAAAGCGCCCCGCCTGGCTCCGACAAGTCATGCTTACTGTCTATATTTCCCGTTGGTTGGAAACTGCACTGGAGGACATCCATCAAGTCACATCCTTGTGACTTGGTTGGAAACTGCACTGGAGGCCATTCATTAAGTCACATCCTTCTGATTTGATGCATATCACCAAGATTTGATCATTTTTATCTTCGATTTGGATGCTTCACATATTTTTATACTGAGAGGAGAGGAGTATCCATCTTTTAGCTTTTAGAATAATTTGAGAAAATAATTCTAAATAGTTAACCTAACCACTTTTTGAAAAAATATATATGATCTCCAAACATTGAAAGACCATCAAAATGGTATGAATAGGTTGATTTTTTAAATATAATGTGGTAAATAAATAAATAAACAGGGCATCATTTATTTATAAATCCCTCATACTTCTTTCCTTCCAGTGGGCATCTACCAAAGACTTCATCCTTCCATATCTATCTATCAATCCCTCATACTTTCGCTAGTTTGGCATCTACTGAAGACTTGCGCTAACTGGGCATCTACCTCGACCTGAATTGTGTAACCTCATTGGTAACCGACCCTCATTGGTAACCAACCCTCATCGTAAACACCTACCTTATTGGAAAACCTCATTGTGTCACCCCCACTTACTGACTAACGGACTAACTCACTGACTCACTCACTGACTTACTAACCTCAAACTACATAATATTAAGAAAGTTGTTTTCATTATAATAATGGCTTTCCATTAGTAAATTCTATTATATGTTATGAATATGGTATTTAGTTTCATATTTTTACTCATTTAAAAAAACAACATTTTATATATAAAAAGTGTATAATAAACTATATGTGTTTATGTTTGATAATTTTGAGGATGTTATATTTTATTAGTAATTGGTTTCCATCAATATATTGTACATTTGATTAATAATTAGTTTTTATCATTTTTTTTTTTACAAATAGATTAATATAATCAAGTGTCTCTTCATAATAATTAAATCAATATTTTTGAATTTCATAAAAAATATATATGTTTATATTTGATAATTATAGGGAAAATATATTTTATTAATAATGGGTTTTCATCATTATTTTGTACAAATGATTTAGTACTATAAGTGTCTCTTCATAATAATTAAATTAAAATTTTCAAATTTCATAAAAAAATATTAAGTTGAATGTATGGAAATGTGTTACTTTTTTATTATTAATGAAATGACAAAAATTTCATGTTTTAGAAACTTTCTAAACTCATATAATTCTTAGAATTTTGTATATACTAAAAAGACAAATGCTATATTTTTAATTATATTTTTTATATTTTTAACAAGAAATTTGTGTTTATAACACTATAAATTTCCTCCTAAGTTTTGATTGGGAATAATACTTCTATGTAGTTTTGAAAGAGATATTTTATTTTGAACATTATATCTATGTAGTTTTAAAGGAAACATTTTATTTGAAACATTATCTACAGTTTTGGATTTTTTACGGGAATGATCTCTGGGGTTACTCTTGGTGATCTGAACCATAATACTTCTATGTGGTTTTTGAACTCTCTATGACCAGAATAATCTCTAGGGTTTTGAACTCACAAAGATTTTTTGGAGTTTTAAACTTTTTTGCAGATGAGTTACTTATTACTTTGATTCAAGTTTAATTCAAAATATATTTATAATTTAGTAAGGTGTGAAAATTAAAGAGATTTAATTATTATTATTATTATAATATAATTATTTTAAAAATTTTAAAAGTTTAATAAGTAAAAGTTGATTTAGAGATAATAATTAATATCATTAATATCAATTAAAAAAAAGTTTTCATAATCTAGAATTGTTTAGTACTCAGTTAGTCAAGATCTACAACTCTCAAGACCTAATACTTTGCAATGGAGTAATGAAGTGGTTGAACTCCAACCAAATGACTTGTATTCATGGACTAGGTGGTAGTGTCATAGATTATGTGAAATCAAATATCATTGTTTCCAACCAAATAGTAAATTTTGACCTTTTAACTGACCATGAACCAAACTCTCATAATACACCTTTAACTCTAAATCTAAAATTTTCCATGTACATGAGCACCATTAAAGACAATTCTGATAATCAAAGGCAATTGCACTTTGAAAAAAGTAAAGTTGACATTTTCTTAAAGGATTTAAATAGTGAATTGCATCTCCTAAATTATAAGGACAACATTAAAAACCTCTATCATAATTTTACAACTACCCTTTCCACATCTATTAACAAGTTCTCTTTAAGGTGTCCTGTAAAAAGAATAATAGAATGACCAACCCTTGGTATGATTAAAAATGTAAAATTGCTAAGAAATCCATTAGGGTTGCTTCTAATGAGTCCTTAAAACTCGATAAGATCAAAACATACAAATCCCTAATTAAAAGGAAAAAATGTACTATATCAATAAAAGGAAAGAGAAACTTTCAGTGCTATCTAAGTTGGATCCTAAGAAGTTATGGAGGAAAATCATTTTCTGCAATACTAAATAAAATAATACGATTCCCTGAAGGAACTAGAATTCCTACCTTAAAAGTATATATGAGTTCCATAATGCCATGGACACCATTTCTACCGTCCCTACATAGGATGAAGTTTTTTATTTGGATGGCATAGAGTTCGGGGTTAAGTGGCTTGCAAATGGGAAAGCTAAGGATGTTGAAGGCTACCAAGCTGAAACTTTTAAAATTAGAGGGCCTATTCTCATCCCTCACATACACAAGCTCTTCAATTTAGCAGTGAAACAGGGCTTCCCTAAACCCTAGATGCAAAGCCTCATTGTTCTTATTTTTAAAAATGGGGATAGAAACATCCCCTCTAATTATAGACCATTATGATTAGCCCTATTTTAGCCAAGCTTTATGGAATTATTTTAGAAAAGAAGATTATCCTTAGGCTAGAAAGTCACACTAAAAGAGCTAAAGGTCAAGCCAGGTTTAGGAAATATCATTCAACTGTGGACCATCTTGTTACCTTTAGGATCATTGCAGAGTAGTTCTGCAATACTAAAACTAATATTTTTTGTTGTTTTGTTGACTTTAGAAAATATTTTGACATGGTTCCTAGGAAAAACCTTTGGAATAGGTTGGAAGAGATAAATGTGTTGTTCGAGTTGAGGCTTGCTACAATAAGGATGTATGAGAAATTTATTGCCAAGTTTAATAACACGAGGGCTGGTCGAAAGAGATTAACTGCAATATTGGAGTCAATTAAGGTTGTCCCTTGTCCCCTACCCTTTTTGGCATTTGCGTTGACAAGTTAGAATATTTTCCGGAAGAAGCAGGTTGTGTCGGCCCTACACTCACTGGTATAGTCATCAATCTTATTCTTTATGTCAATGATATCGTTCTTATGGAGAGGATTCTCCACGATCTTGAAACCAACTAATAATCCTCAAGGATTTTTGCTCCAATATGGGTATGATTGTTAATACTGAAAAGACTAAGTTAATGATCATTAAATACAATAAGATCACTTATAATACCTTCATATATGACAACAACATCTTTGAGGAAGTGAATTCATACAAATATCTTAGAATCGATATTCACAACATGCTCAACTGGAATTATGTCATTGAGAAAAGGATTATTGGGGGATGGAAATCTTATTATAGACTTGAAAATAACTATAAATTAGTCGATCTTTGGATATGGGATAAGAAGAAACTCTTATTTGAGTCTTGTTTTACAACAATTATTCTTTATGTAAGGGAATTCTGGGGATGTAGTGTCTCTCGTGAATACTGGAGACAGGTATAACAAATACAAAAGAATCTTATAACATATAATCTCGAAATTAAAGGAAATACGCCCTATCCCATCCTCCTCTTAGAGTCAAGCATTTCCCCCACTGAGAGCACTACTATGACTAGATACCTAATGTATAAGAACAAGTTAAACAACATGTAAGACAAGAGGCTTCCTAAAATTGCTTCAAATTCTAGTTGTAACCACCATTGACTCAAGCGAGGATGGAATCAAGATGCCTAGTCTTGGCCAAGATATTGGGAAATCATGGAAGACAACATTTTGGACAATAAGGATATTATTAAAAATATCATGAAATCAAAATTTAAAGATAAAATGTTGTTTGATAAAGAGTCAGAGGAAAAAGGAAAATTAAGGTATTATAAGGATGTAATCAACCCTAATATGGAAGATCAAAATTATATCTTTGTTTTAACAAGTGTAAAGAAGAAAATAAGCATTGCTAAGATAAGAACAAATTCTCACGATCTCCATAGTGAAATTGGGCATTGGTCAATTCATAAAACGTCATGGGATGAAAGAGTTTGTCATCTTTGTGACACTATGAAAGTTGATGATGAGAAACCATTTTCTCTTATATTGTCGAGCCTATACCCACATTAGATCTCAATTTTAAAATATTTGTAAGAGTACCGTCCTTCTTAACCTTTTAACTCAACAAAACTATGGTGATCTTGGAAATCTTCTCTTAATGCTTTTAGAACACATAAACAAAATTCTAAATAATTGCAAGTAATCCCCTACCCTCTTAAGGTTCGATAGTGGACTTTAATCATCATCATCATCATATGATGATGATGATGATTAACGCCCACTAAGACCGATTTTTTCTATCAAACCTTAAGAGGTTAAGTTATTACTTGTGATTCTTTATAATTTTGTTTTTGTGCTTGAAAAACATTAAGAGAAGTTTTCCAATATCACCATAGTTTTGTTGAATTAAGAGGTTAAGAAGCTTGGTAGTGTGAAAAATATTTTGAAAATGAGATCTAATCTGTGTATAGGCTGGACAATCTAAGAGAAAGTGTTTTTTGTCTTCAAACTTCTTAGTGTCACAAAGGTGACACACCCTTTCATCCCATGGCATTATAGGAGTTGACCAACACCCAGTTTCACTATGGAGCTCGTGAGAATTTTTTCTTATCTTAGCAACATTTATTTTTTTCCTTACACTCTTCAAAACAGATAGATAATTTTGATCTTCTAGATTAGAGTTGATTACATCCTTATAATATCTTAACTTTATTTTTTCATAACTCTTTATCACACCACATTTTCTCCTTAAATTTTGATTTGATGATATTTTTAATAGTATCTTTATTTTGCAAAATGGTGTCTTCCATGATTCCCCAATAGTTTAGATAGGCATTTTTATGCCATCCTCTCTTGAGTAGATGGTGGTTATGAAAATTTTGAATCCATTTTAGGAAGTCTATTGTCTTCCATGTTGTCTAACTTGTTCTTATACATTAGGTATCTAGTTAGAGAGGCTTATTTCTAAGACGAGGATGGGATAGGGCGTATTTCGTTTAATTTTGAGATTATGGGTTATAAATTATTCTGTATTTTCTCTATCGTTATTCATGAGAGAACAACCCTAGAGTTCACATCCATAAAAAATAATAGGTGTAATGAGACTCTTAAAGAGGAGTTTCTTCTTATCCTAAATCTAAAGATCTTATGAATTACAATTGCTTTCAACACTATAATAATCTTTCCATCTCCCAATAATCCTTTTCTCAATGCTATAATTCCACAATATCAATTCCAAAATATATATATAAATTACCTCTTTTAAATTATAAAAAAAAATTGATAAAAGTAAATAATTTAAACAAACTAATTAATATATATATATATATATATATATATATATATATATATATATATATATATATATATATATATATATATATATATATATAGTTTAAATGCATTTCTAGTAATTGAATTAAATGTGAAATGATAAATATTATTTTCAATTTATAAGTTTTTAATAAATCATCAATTAAAATTATTTTAATTTTTAATTTAAATTAATAACTTATTTTTTATTTAATTCATTTAATTCATTTAATTCATTTAATAAATTTGTAATTAAAATGATTTTAATTTAAAATTAATAATTTAATTTTTTATTTAAATAAATTTAATTTAAATTTAAATTAATAATTCAATTTTTAATTCAAATAATTTGTTATTCAAAATCTATATTGATTTGGTAGTAAGATACTAAACTTAAATCTATCTCAATAGATACATTTTTTTTTTATTCAAAATCATAAATTTCTACCAATTTAACTATGGAATATTTTCTCATATTTAACAGTTTTTACATATATATATATATATTAGTAAATCCAAAATATGAGATATGATGGGATGTTAAACCTGCTGTAACTATGTCATACTTAGTTCCATTTGCATTGTTTTTTAATATTATCCCACGTCATTTTTATTCCATTTCCATTTGGAAGAACGACGCCATTCCTCCATGCGGAGCTAGCGTTTTGATGATGAAACTACCCCCATCACAATCGAGAGTCCCTTCTTATTTTTAATTATATATTTTTTATTAATAAAATCATAAAAAACTAATCTTTTATATAATTTTAAATAAAACCATAAAATTCATATTTAAAGATGAGAATTTTATAATATAATAAAAATATATTTTTGTAAAGAATTATATTATAGTTTTAATTATATATTTTATATTTTAAGAATTAATTCTTCAATATAGAGAATGGGAAATGGAGCGATCATAAATATGTCAATGTCTAGTCAATTTTGGCACGTTACCTAGTAACCCATATTGAGAATGTTTACATACAATAATCAATATATAATATTTGTTTAATTTTCTCCCAAATGGGAAATCCAAGTTATTGATATGGTTGGCTGCCATCCTGAGTTTTATTCTTGGATGGAAGATGGACTTAAATGTAATTAAGGGATGGTGGGATAGCTCCCTAGCAAAGGTTAATGGTGTCCTCAATGGGCTATGGAAGGGGGTGACGAGAGGTATGGGAGGAGGTTGCGTGGTCATTTTGACTTCTCGGATAATCCTTGAAGTTGGCCATGGCATGTTTCATTATGTTTCATTGTGGCATTAGAGCTCCTCTCTAGTCAACTATTCCTCTTTGTGCACTCTCATTCTTAGTTTTCTCTAGCCTCTCGGTTCTGTCATGCCTCGTGAGTGAGGGAAACCTAAGAGGGGACCCTCTTGGTATTGTTACGTTGCAAGGTAGATACGCCTTCACGAAATAGCTAGATATTCCTTGAAAAACTTAATTCAAAGAACCAAGGAGTCGAAGATGCCTTCAATGGCCTATGCGAAGGAGGAAATCCCGAAGGAACCAATTCTGGTTCCACCAGACTCCCTCCTCTACATGGTATCAGACTTCGAGGATAGACCCAGCACCAACCTTACAACAATGGATACAAAGGCAATAATGGAGGGGGCTACTTGCATTGTCCAAGAGGAAATCCCCGGGATGAACCGCCCAACTAAACCTCATGGTCCCACTTCAGACATGAGACAAGACCTGAGATCACCCAACTTTCTTGCTCCTAAGAACTTGGAGCTCATCTTTGAGATGAGGAGATGCACGATGGAGCAGTTCCACCGACACACCCTCCTTAGTAGCAGAATTGACATGTTGTTCAACACCTTCTTGAGCGCGACAGTCAAGTAGAGATGTCGGACCTGTGCACAACCTTTTTCCTTCACTCCTCACAATGACACTCCTCACGACGCATCTTCGGATGGCAGGTTCCATTGTTCTAACAATCCTTCAAATGATTAAAGTTTGTCATCCCTCTGCACTCCATTGTAAGGAAACAAGGTTTTTTTCTTGTCTTTTTGCTTAGTTTTTCTTCTGAGATTGTATGATCATTTTTTTGATGCATGTCTAGATAGAATTGACATAACTCTCTGTTGTCACTTGCTCTGGTTTCTAACTATTTGGCGGAGCAAGTGGTGGCTTCTACTTTTGGCTACAAGAACAAAATGATGCCACCTGTCTCGGTTTTTACTAGTTTGACAGAATAGGTGGAAAGCATGTGAAACTGATCAATTTTGTACAATGACAAATGTTTAATGAAGTAATAGCACTTTTTATTTTAAAAAAAAAAATTGTTTAATTTTTAATAAAACCTATTTTAAATAAATAAATATATATATATATATATATATATATATATATATATATGCTTAATTTTTAATTCAAAAATAATTTAAATAAATTAATGAATATATATTTCTATTGGTTTTATATTTTATATTTTATTTACATGTATTTTTGTTAGGTCAATGCGTTATTAGCTTTTATGTATGTATTCACATATATAAGGCGTTGGAAATATTATTTATATAATAATACCTACACCCTACAGCGCCTATCACCCTTGGTAATAACTATAACCTCCCCCTTGAGAACATCCTGACGCTCACTCATACTGACTTGACAATACCTTTGAAAAACCTATGCATCAGACTTTGCTCGGGTTGGATTTTACTTTTGAACCTCAGACCTAGGAACGAACCTTTACAGCCGCTATGTATTTTTAATGGGGATTCATATTAATTAAATTAAATGTTAAGATGAATAATAAAATGATAAATGTTATTTTCAATGTATATAAGTTTTTATTATTTAATAAACTTTGAATTAAAATATTTAAAATTAATAATTTAATTTTTATTTAAATAATTTTTTATTTAAAATTTGTAATTATGAAATATTAAACTTAAATCTTCATTTACACATTTAATTTTTTATTCCAAATTAATACTAATTCAATTTTGGAATATTTTTATGTAAAAAGGTACTTTCTATATAGGTCAATATGAGGGAGATGTGTTCTCAACATGCAAGACTTAGTATTTAAAAAATATAAATAAAAAACTATTTCAATGTTTATAAACAAAATATTTTAATATCTTAAAATAATTTTATTGTACATAAAGGTGTTTTATGTAGTCCAATATGAGAGAGTTATGTAATTCATTCCATGCTTAATATGGAAGTAACAAGTTACATTTAAAAATATTAATAAAAAAAAATATTTCAATGTTCCCCATAAACAAAACATTTCAATATCTTAAAATAATTTTACATCAGCTTTATATATAGAGAAAAAAAATTTAGTTAATAGGTACTTTCTACTTGAATATGAGGGAGATGGGTAATTTGTTCATGTTCAATATAGAATTGACATGTGTCATTTAAAAACATATTAATAAGAAAAAAAATTATTTCATTGTCCACATTAATTAAAATATTTTCACATCAACTTAGTGTGTGTGGAGTTGACTTGTGCCATTTAAAAAAATATTAATAAAAAAAAATATTTCAATATCCTCTGGTTATTAATTAAAATCTTAAAGCTCAATACTAGAGAAATGTGTAATTTTTAATATACTGAATATGGAATTGACTATGAAAAAGATGGGTAATTTCTTCAATGCTTAATATAAAGTTGACATGTATCATTTAAAAAATTATTTCAATGTTCATATTGATTAAAATATATATATATATATATATATAT
>ML827050.1:10054-23591 GCA_009831015.1 Picea engelmannii | reverse complement strand
TATATATATATATATATATATATATATATATATATATATATATATATATATATATATATAAACTCTACACTGTTAGATTTTATATTTTATTTAAATACATTTCTATTCAAGATTTTTATTAATTAAATTAAATGTTCCAATGAATAATGAGATGATAAATATTATTTTCAATCTATAAGTTTAATAAATTGTCAATTAAAATTATTTTAATTTTTAATTTAAGTTAATAATTTAATTTTTTAATTAATTAATTTACTATTTTTTAATTAAAATGATTTTAATTTAAAAGAAATAATCTAATTTTTTATTTAAATAAACTTTATTTAGATTAAAATTAGTAATTCAATTTTTAATTCAAATAATTTGTTATTCAAATATGTTGATTTAGTAGTAAGATACTAAACTTAAATCTGAACATATACATTTAATTGTTTTATTGAAAATTCATAAATTTCTAACAATTTAGCTATGGAATATTAAATTTAGCTATAAATTTCATAAATCCAAAATATGAGATATGATGGGATATTAAACCTGCTGTAACTATGTCATACTTAGTTTCATTTGCATTGCTTTTGAATATTATCTCACGTCATTTTTATTCCATTTCCGTTTGGAAGAATGACTCCATTGCGCAGCAGGCATTTGGCTTATTCCTCCAACTGATGAAACTACACCATCACAATCCAGAGTCCCTTCTTGAAAATCAAAACACGCCTTTCCATGACCAGTAAATTGGAACATTTTATAGTATTGTAAGCCCACAATTTGATTGTTGTTCAATGTCTCCTTACCACCTTACTCTTCTGTCTTTTAGAAAAAAATTTTATGAATCTTCTACGCCAAATCTGTTCATATGAATCTCCTACGCCGATTAATATCGTGACTACCATTAACGAGAATCAATGTCAATAATATTGTATTCCCCATGTCAACTGTGTAAAACTTTTCTCTCCCCATAAGAAATACTTGTATAGTTTCTCCCATCGCTAATAAGATTTAATAGAAAAACATGCATGAGTACACTTGGCACTTTGTTGAAGATCTAAAGTTTGGTCGCATCGAGCAAAATTCTAAAATAAACCAAATGATTTTTAATTATTCTATTTTATTATTTACTTCCAAATGTAAACTTCAGGCCATCCTTGTCCCACTATAGGGGATGAAGTAAAATACAATTTTACTATAGGCCCACAATCTGATTGTTTTTCAATGTCTCCTTACCACCTTACTCTTCTTTCTTTCATAAACATTTCGTATGAATCTCCTACGTCGAATCTGTTCATATGAATCTCCTACGCCGATTAAGATCGTGGCTACCGTTAACGAGAATCAATGTCAATAATATTGTATTCCCCATGTCAACTCTGTAAAACTTTTCTCTCCCCATAAGAAATACTTGTATAGTTTCTCCCATCGTTGATAAGATTTATTAGAGAAACCTGCATGAGTACACTTCGCACTTTGCTAAAGACCTGAAGCTTGGTCGCATCGAACAAAATTTTAAAATAAATCAAATGATTTTTAATTATTCTATTTTATTATTTACTTGGACTTCGAGGCTTATAGACCGAACCCAGAAAAATATAATCTCTGTGGTTCGAGTTTTCCTTAAGAGAATTTTAATATTTCATAAGGTTATTTATTTCGTTTTTACTTCTCTCGTTTGAGAATGTTGAATATGTGTCGTATTTCACACATAGTATAGTAATTTTCTTAGATTTATTTTATTTACGTGCACGATTAATTGAATTTTTGCTAAAATATTTTACTGGGGTATTTTAACTAAAATGATGGCTATGTTCGTTATTTTTTTTTTGTTTGTTAATTTGTGCGGGACTTGTTAGCTACGCAATTAACCTGTGGCTTGAGAAACTGCGACTCAGGGGCATCTAAGTCGTCAAAATCACGCGGGGATCGCACCCGGCCTGAGCCACACCAACCCTTAACATGTTTGGATTTTTTTATCCACCCAGGAATTCGAACTGGTGACTTTAACATCACGGAGTGGCTTAACAACACACTCCGTCACCGACTATCCTACACCTCGGGAACCTGGGCCATGTTCGTTATTGCAAGGGGGGCACCCATCAGTTTTCCAACAACCCTCATAATTCACATGTTGTTCATTGACCCTCATAATTCACATGTTGTTCATTGGCAACGTAAGAAGATACGAGAAGCACCTTGAACTTCCATGGTAAATTTGTTTTGTGTATGTATTTGAATTCTATTTGATTACTTGGACTCGTATAACTTCCTAACCTATTTAATTACCATTCATATGTAGCAACCCACCTAGCTAAGGACAACTACTCAGTCAACCGGTGAAATTTTTTTTTTTGAAGTGTGTGCGCATGTGTAGAGGAAACAACCCCCTCGACTCTAGGTCAACACTCGAACCAACAGGACGCAAGTAAGACGAACACAAACAAGATGACCCAACCTATCATAGCGACAACAAGAAGCAAACGCCCCCGAACAGGAGGCGGGCAACTACTGGCTGTAGGCAAAGACAGACACCAGGGGTTAGGCATAGTACTGTCACAGAAATGGAAGAATCCGTCAGTAGAGTCGCAGTAGTGGAACTGTGCCTTTAAACAGCCCGAGACTACTGATACGGCTCAGAATGTGTCGCAAGAGTGGAACTGTGCCTTTAAACAGCCCGAGACTCTTGATACGGCACTGGATTCCTTCCACCGATTACACACAGACATACATACTAAGCTGCAAGAGGAGTCTATATCCCTCCCGACACGACAGACTACCCAATTCAATCACCAAGTACTTACAGGACCAGGGACATCAATAAGCACGACGCAATGCATTTTTCTAATAAATGCCCTAAATAAGCATTGGCATCCATATCATAAGGGTAAACCCCCCCGACATTACCTTCTCCGGGTCGACTTGCCCTTCCTACCCGTTTATCACCATACAATCTAGTCCCCAACAACAATAGCTTTACAACCAGACGTTATCATCAACACTTCAATTTAAACGAGGATTACCCTTGCAATTTAAACTCCATCATGATCATTCTAGCAAACAATTATTAACATCGCGGTTGGCCTCATCATTAACATGCTAACTAAAACCATTGATAATCTTGCAGTTCAACTAGTGTTACCATGGCAACTAGCAAGTATTAATATTGCAGCGAAGCATTTATCCTTAGCACTGTAAATAACAACATTATCCCTGCAATGTAACTAAGTACCAATGTTGCACATTAACTAATATTTCCATACTTCCCCATAACCTAACAAATAATAGTATTGCAATATCATTCATTAACATTAACGCCTCAATGCAGCCAATAATAACATTGCGAACCTAACATTCATTTAACAAAAATAACATTCCATTAGTAATATTACTATTGCAATTACACCATTAATTATCATTGCATTTCTACCAACCTTAACATTTACTTAATAACATTACTTATGCATCTAAACTATTACTTCTCATCTACATCCTTCCAACATTAACATTCAATTTATAATATCACCATTGCAATTTAACTATTACACATCATTGCCAATCTATCAACATGAAAATTGAGTTTATAATATCACCATTGCAATTCTGCCACAAAACATTTTAATTAAATAATATTGACATTCAACTAAATAAAATTAATAATTCAGTTACCCTCTTACTTATCCTTTTAATTCTACCAACATGATCACGCAATTAATAGTAGTCTAATGCATTAACTATTCTTAACATTGCGTTCTACTAGTATTGAAGTTTCCGATAAGGATTCAATAAAAGGGTATTAAAGTGCCACAACCATGCCACGAATTTAAACCTGGAATGACCCAAGACCTAGTCTGACATTCCATTAACAATTAAATTAAAGAATAATATATTGTAACAACTTTTCGCCATAAATATTAGCATTGACTTTATTGTTGCCGTTAGGGTTGTATCGTTGGGAATGTTGAATCTACGTCCTTCTTTCTCTGTAAAAAGGGGGTTTTCAGGAGATCTTATTATGGGTTAAGGGTTCAGATAATATTGTTGTGGGTTATGCTATGTCGTTTCTATGCCATGGGCGGTTTTTGGTTTGCTTCCTTCAGTAAGTTTGCAATTGTTACTGTGGGCTTTTGTTTTGGGCGTTCTTTTCGGCAGTACGTACACTTGTTATTACTGGGCGTATACACGATGTGCGTTTGTTTCTTTTGGGTGGGTTCCTCACCGTTTACATTGGGTGTTAATAGAAGCCAGTGGGCAATCCTTAGTGGGTTTCTTTTACTGCGTGCTGGACGTCCTCCAATTTGAGGACTGTAAATTATTGTTGGATGAGTGTCCTCCTTTTCATGGACTGAAATCCCCGTTATCACTGGAACGATTTATCCGAGCTCTTACTTTCAGAATGTTTTATTAGGTTATTGCTAAATCGCCATTTTTATTTACCGTCTTGGGGGTAACCATTCGAACTTGGTCCATCTAAAGGGAATTATCAGGGTTCAATTCGGATGGATATAGGCGTTTTACTGTACACTCCTTCGACCAGCCAATTCCGCCCTCGCCTTAGGTTCTAAGCTTCCACATTAAGAGCCTGGAGGTTTAAAGGTATGCCGTATTCATTCTCGTTCGGTGCCTGGGCATGCTACCACACGGTGCGCAATTTTTTCTAACCTCAACATTGCACACAGAGATTTACCCTCACGCATATTTAACATTTTTCCAAGAATTTTTTTTAAATTATTTTAATATATAATTCTTTTGCACAGCCATCCCTGTCGGGCAGTTTACCAGAAAATTCAAGGATTGAAACCTCGCCACGGTGAATAAAAGAATGTAAATAATTAACAGAGYGAAATCGGGAGCAATCCATCGCTGTTATATGTTGTTATCTCYGTTTAGACAGTGGATAAACTCAGCCAGAGAGGGAGCACCGATAGCAATCTATCTAACGCGCCTATTTTAACCTAGCATTGCACTCCGAATGTATAGTTGCCTCAGGTTAAGAGCCTTAGTCTTAGGTTATAGTCTGGGCTTCCAGTTCGATGCATTCGGCCCCCTTTCTTTCCAAGAAGAAATTTAACCCGATTGTTATATAATGTTTAAATCCTTATTTAGTGCAGTTAACCTTCTGTGGGTAAAACGTGTACATTACTGGTCCATAAAAACATGTAGGTGTTGAGGATATTGGTACCATTGAGGATATTGGTACCATTGATTCCAAGAATACCTTCGCCTGGAGAAGGTATTCAGGTTCCATCACTTATTAGGTTCAAAGCATGAAACCTGTTGTGTTGGACTTTTATATATATATATATATATATATATATATTCTTAAAGAATGAAAACTGTTGTCTAAGTTTTTATGGTTGATTTTTAATTGGTTATGCTAATAATACTTCTCTATTTATAGATCTATTTACAAAATATTTATTGTTTTTTTTTCCAGAAAACTTTTTATATGAATCTATTGTATGCATTTATTTTCTCATAACAACACATAGACCTAATACTAATATGACTTATTTATGATTTTAAATAATTCATAACCATTAATTATGAACGCAGTATTACATAGTAATACGCACATAGTAAATATTATCGACATATTCATAATAAGAAAGTAAAACCTGAAACTTGGGGAAATCAAAGAATTTGTTCCTCCCAACCATAGAGTAGAGTCTTTATCAATCTTTGTCACCCCGAGTTGAGTTCAGAATCCAAAGGGCTCCCTTCGTGGCCTCTTGCAAAATTCTGACTACCAACTTGTTATGTGTAAAAATATAATTTTTTTGTGTCAAGTTAATAATCAATGCTTATCCTTTCAGAGCTATCAGTTCCCATAAGAGAATGGTGTCCCATTCCGTTATCAAGACTTATTTTTGTTTTACCTAGGACTTGTGACACTTGTATTGAGCCTCCTGCTCACTGACCATCTCTCAAATTCAGTTTTACATATGTTCACAAATTCTCCTACAAATATGGAATGTGTGTTTTTGTATTTGAGTTAACTCCACAGCTTTTCTCAATCTGTTACCACTTGGAAAACCCCTTTGGATTCCTAACTCCCTAGTTGCTTCAATATGTGCCCTTTCTTCCATATGTGCTTTATTTTTATAAAATAATAAAGTTTTACATTTCAGGTCAATCTAGCAAAGTGTCTTTTGGAAAAATAAATAAAAATTTAAAAATAAAAGCAATAATAATTGTCAAAGTTTAAAGTCGTGGGTATACATATTTCACTTATTCCTCCATCATATGATCACCATATGGGAATGGTGATCAAACTACACCATCACGATCTAGAAACCCTTCTTGAAAAACAAAACATGCCTTTCTGTGACCAGTAAATTGCAACATTTCATGGTCTAGAAATCCATTTTAAAAATAAAAATAAACAAAGTGACTTTTCGATCTCGAAAAGGTTGAGGTTAATTCGGTGTTGCGTTGCAAACGACGCCTGACTCGTCCAACCCCGCGAAGATCAAAATGTGTAAAATACGAAAACGTCATGCCCAACACAGACCGGTCATGCTGGCTAACAACTAATTCTCATTCCCGTTGGTTTCAAACTATATTGTAGGCCCACAATCCAACTGTTGTGGAAAGTCTTCTGGATTCCAGAAAAAATTATCTCGCCCTAAGAAATACTTGTATAGATTCTCCCATGGGTGATAATATTTAGTAGAGACACATGCATGACTGCACGACTGCGCTTCACACTTTGTTGAAGATCTTAAACCTAGTCGCATAGAAACAAATTTCTAAATTAAATCAAGTATATTTTAATTATTTTATTTTATTTGTTATTTTCTAATGATGCAAAAGAGATTAGTAAGAACTAATTTTTTTTTTTCCTCTCTATAAAGG
The DNA here is from genome assembly GCA_009831015.1 of Picea engelmannii. Lineage (NCBI taxonomy): Eukaryota > Viridiplantae > Streptophyta > Pinopsida > Pinales > Pinaceae > Picea > Picea engelmannii. The sequence continues at coordinate 16,745 of ML827050.1, read as the reverse complement.
GTGTTTCCTATTATTGTGTTGTTATAATACAAAAAATCTACATGTTATCAGTCTGCCACCTATTCTGTCAAATTAGCGAAAACCGGAACAGGTGGCAGACTATGATAATTTTAGTCGAAAGAGTTATCCACCATATGCCCTGCCAAATGGAAACTAGAGAAGGTGGTGGATTTATGTTCTTACATAGTTGTTCTAAGAATTTAAGACAAACTAACAACTAAAAGAAGAAAACAAAAGTGTAAATTTGCATCATCTGAGTATAGAGAGTTGGGCAGGAATTGTACAAGGTACCCATTGCAAAGAAATAGAGATTAATCATTGGCAACTGGGGGTATGTCGTTCGGAGCTCTGGTGAGAGGGTCGTCCCTGGGCTAGAGCACGAAAGTCTTTGCACAGGTCGAACAACGTTGATTTACTAGTGCATTCTAGAATGCGTCATACAACATATCGATCTGCTAACTCATGAGGGTGTCTCGGTGGATTTGGTCCGCCATTTGGATCCTAAGGTCAAATATGAGCTCGAGTTGCTCCGGGCTGAAGAAAGGTGGTGGAGCAGGGTTGAATTCATGGATAGCAGTGAGAGTGGAGGCACCAAGACTGGGTAGTCCTCCAACATGGTGCCTATGTCCTCCTACACTGTGCCAATGTCCTTCGCCTTGATCGTCTCCCCCTCTTCCCCAATTTTCTTATCGGTGTCCCGGGATGGAACATTTGAATCCAAGTGGAGGAATTCCCCTGGGAATTCCTCCTCAACTATGTAGGTGGAGCTCCTCCCATGCCAGCCTGGGTGATTGTGCTCGTTGTGTTGTGGTTGAGGAACTGCAAATCGTCTCGAACTTTGAAGAAGAGGGATTCTGGAGGAACCTAGATAGGTTCCTCCGGAATCACCTCCTCGACACAAGCCATTGGTGGAGTTCTTGGCTTCTCCAAGCGCCGAGTCCGGGATATGGACAGGGCTCTTTCCAACTATTGCACTCATCTCTATCGGGTGGCGTAGATGTACCAGGCTGGATCGCACCTTGGATTTCCCCTCTCCCTCAGCATGGCTAGGCCAGGAAGACTAAGAAGTCAATGAGTGACTATGAGGAAAACCCACTACTTGTTGGTCTCGTTCTAAGAGCATGCAGGGTGGTGGAGCGTGAAAGAGAAGTAGTTCCAACCTAAGTCGACTGGGAGAGATAACCCCTGGGCCGACATGACCCCTGTACTCTCCCAACCTCTGCAATTAATCCTTGGTTCCGCCATGATCTTAAATCGAGGGATTTTTCCTCCCTCCCTCTGTAGTAATGGTCGCCCTTCATTCAAGACTGAGGTGAAGGGCGACGGTCTGCCATATTTATGGCTTGAGTCCTAAGTAGTCTGCGTGGTCTTCTATTTCTACGTGTCACCCATCCCGGAGGATTAATAAGAAATTAAACACATAAGTAAATTTAGTTTTTTTAATGCAATGTAAAAAAAATCATAAATTTTTTATTTATTTAAATAGATAAATGAATAATAGTATATTTTATAACTCGATACAGATACAAATAGATAATGAATAGTAATGTATTTTATAATTCAATATGATTTGAATTATATATGGGAAGAAAAATTAATATTAGAATATAATTATAATAAAAGAGAAAATAATAATATTAAATAATATAAATCAATTACTATTAAAAAAATAAAAATATTTTTTTTTTAAATCTTTGTCTCCTTAATTAAAAGTTATGATACACTTCTTTTTTTTTCTTTATTATGTTAAAAAAATTATATTTAACCCAATTAACTATTGATTTTGTATAAAACATTAAGCAACATGATTGGGTGTCTCTTCTATAATAAAAACATCTTTTTTGAAATACACATAAAGAAAAAAAATAATACACTTTTATAGATTCTTCGGTAATAAAAACCTTTTGTTTATTATCATTTTTTTTAAATGTGGTGACAAAAAAATTATATTTTTTAAATTAATTAAAAAAAATAATTGATTAACCCAATGTAAATACAACTTAATATATATCCTTTATTTTTAATTTTATTTAAATGTGCATTGAAAAATCATTTTTTTTAAATTAATTACAAAATTAATCTAATAACCCTCAAATTTAATTGATTTTTTTTATATTTTTAAAACTAATTACAAAATTAATCTAATAACCCTATATGATATATTTTTAATTTGAAAATAAAAAAAATTAAAATTAGTTACAAAATTAATCTAATAACTCATGCAAATTTAATTGATTTTTTCTATATTTTTAAAATTAATTACAAAATTAATCTAATAACCCTATGCAAATTTAATTTATTATATATGGTATATTTTTAATTTTGAAATTTGAAAAGTTAATTTTTTTGGAAAAAAATGTTTATAAATTTTAAAATAAAATTAATTAAACTATAGGTTGGATATAATACTTCTTGATGTTTTGCACTTTTGCTATGGAAGAGTGGGCTATGGAGGGGATTGTTAAATAGCTCCTTTATATGAAGTCATAGATTCAAAACATATAAACAAATGTTTTCAACCAAAAAATTCTTTATATGTTTCAATAATTAGAAATTAATAGTTTCATTTGTAAAAAATTTAGGTCGAATCATTAATATGTTCACCTTATCTATGGCTTTCTTGTATCTATCTATGGCCCATGCCTTGTCCATGGAGTGTATCTCATCCATGCCTATTTTTCGCCCATGGCCTACCTTTTTCTCTACTCATTTCCCGGATTGTGCATTCAACTTGCCTACTTGTCCCTTTGTTCATTTGACCTACTCATTTATTGGCCTTCCTGTTCATCTATCTATCCATTAGGCCTGCCCATTTGTTGGCCTTCTTGCTCATTCCTCTTCTCATTTGTTTACTCATTCATTTTCCTTCTCATTTGTTGGACTACTTACTCATCGCTTTGATTATTTACCTAATTGGTCGATTGGGAAGTTGGATTGTTCAACATGCTTCTCCCTCTAGTTGTTGTCCCAATCACTCGGTCATCTTACTTGTTCATTCGAACTACTCGTTTGTTGGCTCGATTGTTCATTTTTGAGTCATTCATTCGTTCATCCTACTAGTGGACATAGTGAGCATATTTTTCTTTTAATTCTAAAATCTTAACTTTATGATCATTTGACATAGTATATTTTTCATTTAAATATAAAATCCTAACTTTGTGATCATTATAAATATAGTTATTAAGAAATTTTATGGAGAAAATATTTAGCTATCATTTTTTCTTAAATTTCTAATCAATTAGTAGACAAAAATCATAACATAAATCTTAGGTTGAATAAGTGCATTACTAAGAAATATAGGGGTTGATAAGGAACACTCTTATGGAATAACTACAATATAGAGAATTGTTTTTTGTTTTTTGTATTGTTGAACCTATGTGTTGTAAATTGTTATTAATGAGTTAAGAAAGTTGTGATAAAAATGATAAAACAAGAGATAAAATAGTGTGAATTTATAATATAAATTGAAAATTTTCATTAATCCTTCTCAGTAGCCATTTTACTACATACACAAATTGAAATTCATATATCAAAATTTATTGTCACTTTTTCAAAGAATGAATGTTATGAAATGTTTATATCAGACAATTTCAGTAGCTATTCTATGAATCTTGTTATCCAAAATTTTAGAACATATAGAAATAATAGTAAGGGTGGGTGCAAGCTAATGAAAGTTTATCATGATGCATTAGTGGCAATGTAAACATTGAAGAACAACAATATATTAACTTGAATTGATTATTCAACATAATTTTACAATGAATTTGAATATGGTGTAAAAATATGAAACTTAGGAAATTGAACTAGCTTTCCAAATATATAGTTTTTATTTATAGAATTTCTGAATAACTATGTGAAATTTGAGTTTTTTTTGAACATTGGTATGGTATTTTCAAGAAAAAAATAATGTATATGTCTCTGCTAGTGTAGGCGTTGAGTACCATAATGATGGAATTTCCTTAAACAAATTTGTATAATTGCAGAGAATTCATTTCTCTAATGCACATATTTTTTCAATATATATATTTCCATATAAAAAAATCTTCTTATATTCATAGAATATACATGTTCCACTCTTACAAAACTTCCTTAGAAGGGTTCCATCCCAATTGTTTCAAAAAAGATCCTTTGACTACATCCTTCTTACTTTTCTATATGCCTACAAAACATTTTGTACTTTCTTTGATATCCCTACATCATTTTCAAGCCATTTTCATTGAAGAGTTACAACTGCAATTCCATTGTTTCTATTTCAGTGCCTTCGTACTCATAATACCTGAAGGACCCTCTTTGTAGTTGTAGATATTGTTTCGAGAGTTCATCTGCTTTTACATTGAGTTCTCTCAAAATATGTTGGAAATATAGTCAATCAAAGCATTCAAAAGAATGTCTTATGTATCTCAAAATATTGGCCAAGTTGATGTTCTGAAAGGAAAATTTTCGTTTGGCCTAGTCAATCACCAATTTTGAATTTCCCATGACCTGAAGCTTCCTGATATATTTTTTCTTTGTTGTCTCTAGGAGTTCCATGATGTGATGAGTTGTGCTTTATTATTGGATCCTCCACCTGGAGCATACCTCATGTTAATATAATGTTTCTGATTTAAGAATAAAATGACACCTAGTCCAATGGAAGGTGGGTGTCCTTGGTTAGAACCATCAAAATATCCCCACAGACAGAAATAATCCAGAACAGGGAAGGAGAGAACCCTCTTTTTTACATTTTTCTCCTCCTCTTTGGACTTTGCTTCATGTGCCAGTGTTAGGGTTGTAATCACTTCTAGCGACATCCATTTATCTTAAAAAGTATCACATTATGTTCCCACCATAAATTTGAAACCAAGATGCATGGTATTCCTGCATGCAGTTTTAGTGATCTGTCCTGAATCCATAGCTTATAACATTCCTCAAGGGAAATATTATTCCAATATGATCCTACTTTGATCTTTTATTTTTTCGTTGTGGCAACCTGACCTCAAAAGGGCATGATACAAAAAGGTGATATGTAGATTCAGAGTTTAATTTTCAAAGTACATAGCGGTTTGGACCATGCCAATTTCATTTTTCCAGATAATCCCATGTCAACAGTTTTTTGGTTAAGGCCATCCACATCAGAAGTTTACAGTGTAAAGGGGCCTTAGATTTCCATAAAACCTTCCACCACCATTGTGGTTGGAAAATTTTCCTTTCCTCCTTCCAATCTTTGTATCCCAATTTGGTTATAAAAGATTTGTCTTTTGAGTTACGAGACCAACATAAAAAGTCCTCATTATCTTGGGAGAGAATGAAAATATTTTCACATAACTGAGATAAATAGGAATTCCATTCAACATGAAGAGCCTTAAGGATACCTAACGTTGTCGCATCTTTACAACCTGCATGTCCTTGAGGCTGAGGGAAATCAATGCAAGCGTGATGAAGAGAGTGAATTTTTGTGTTCCTTAAGGAAAGGATGAGGAGCGGAGAGAGTCTGAAATAATTTCCTCCTCCCAATGAAGGGTATTCTCCCACCCTGACCTTTTTTCCATCAACTATTCTCCATACCACCCAATCTCATACCAAAGGGAAAACTTCAACCAAATCCTTTCACACTATGGATCCATTCGGGGACTTGATTGGTTTCCTGAACCACTTGATGAAAGAGAGGTTAGGAAAATATTAGGATCTCATCACATTAGTCCATAGTGTGTTTCCTATCGATAGCCACCATAGGTTCCTTCCAACCAATTCTCTAGCAAAGAGACGAATATATTTTACACCCCAACCACCATATATATATATATATATATATATATATATATATATATATATATATATATATATATTGATTATGAAAGCCAAAACGTATATCTTATTTAAAAAATGGTTAAGCTAATAAATTGATAAACAATTATAATTTTGATATATCTCAAGAAAAAAATAGATTAAAAATAGTAACAATATTATATATATATATATATATATATATATATATATATAGAATCTACATAGTTGACTCTATCTATGTAGGTAGTTTCGTCAGAAATGGATTTGTGTAGCGTATAGATAAATAATGTCAAAAAAATAGATATTGAGAGGTATTCATAAAAATGGAGGTTTCAATGTATTTGTAGACAAAACCACTAGGTTTGCCATCCCAAACATAAATTCAAGGAAACAAACTCAACAAACACATATGCTAGAGTTGTCATTCCCACCTCAAACAAAATTTGAAATGGAAGGAATGTTCTTGAACTCCTAAGAATGCACATGGAATCTAAGAACATACACGCATTCTTGGGAGGCATGTTTGATATTATGCATAATTTTTCATTTATTTCCCTGTTCTATTTCTCTCCCCCCTCACCTCTCCCCCTCTCCCCATCCTCTCTCTCTCTTGCTCTGTGTGTGTGTGTGTGTGTGTGTGTTTTCATTTGTCTCTCTCCCTCTCTCTCTTCCTCTCCCCCCCTTCTCTCCCTCTCCTACCTTCTCTCTTTCCCTCTATCTTTCCATGACTCCCCCTATGTCTCTCTAACTCCCCCTCTCCCATTATGCCTAGTATATCTCACCTTATCCATCTCTCTCTCTCTCTCTCTCCATATTACTTTATTGATCTCTCCCCCCACTTTCCCCTCTCTCCCTATCTCTTTATATCCCCCAGTATCTCTTCCATACTATCCCCCCCTCTCTCTCTACTACATCTACCCCACAC
>ML827049.1:78432-127524 GCA_009831015.1 Picea engelmannii | reverse complement strand
CGACATCAGCGGGACATGACACCACTTGCTCAAGTCGAATAGAATGCTAATATTACAAAGCATCTCATCTGCATTCACTGCCACTTAAATATGTATATGTAAGTACGTAATCTCATGTGAATATAAGGAAATAATAAGAAGTTAGGCCGATTTTAGGCCTCCCTTCCTCTGCAAAATAAGGCAGTACCTATGTAATCATAATATTTATAATTTTAGTAACGGTTTGTTCTCGCAAAGTTCATCAAGTACCGTGGGCTTGGAAATCTCTTAAAAATAGTTTATAGGTTATAAACACATACAAGTGTTTATATATATATATGTAATAAACGAGACAATAATGTACGTAATTAAGTCAAATAAATAACGCAAGATATTATAATTAAAAAAATACTCCGGACATATTAAACATAGAGGTCATTTTTTATACCTAGGTAACAAAGATCGGAGCTAAACGATGGCAATGCCTTGAAAAAATTAGAGATATTAAATCTAGAGAGATCATTTATAAAATGGCAATCACAAAGAAAGATCTATGAAGTTATTCTTGGACTTTTTTCTTTCCCAATAAGTCCTAAGTCCTGTTGCTTTGTATGTTTATCGTGGTTTGAAACATGAACATTAATTTACATTAAAATTTCAATACTTCTAATGTAATGCCATTAGGAAGGAAATGTTTTATTTAATTTGACACTATTTTTTATGAGTTTGAACGTACCTTATAAGTTTAATCTTTATGATAACATGTCACCATTTGTTCAAACAAGATCTGCCTAGCGGCGTACATGCCGCAATTAATTTTTTTTTATAAAAACAGCGAACTACAACTCTGTCTTAGCTGTGATCTTTAACTAATTAAAATTGTCAGACTTCGTCCAAACTCTGCTTTCTTTCATGTCATTTATGTAACAACTAAAACTCTGATTTCTTTCATGTCATTTATATAACTAATTTAGAGTAAGGTTTTATTTATTTACCTATTTTATATCTTATTTGATAAAGAAAAACTCTGCTTTCTTTCAGGTCATTTATGTAACAAATGAAACTCTGCTTTATTTCATGTCATTTATGTAACAAACAACTAATTTAGAGTAATGTTTTCTTTATTTACCTATTTTATATCTTATTTGATAAAGAAAAAAAAGTTACTTATTTTGTATTTACCTATTTCATAAAATTACTTTTTTTATATTTACCTATTTCATAAAATTACTTATTTTATCTTTACCTATTTCATAAAAGTTACTTATTTTATATTTACCAAATCTTATTACTTATTTTATATTTACCTATTTCATAAAATTACTTATTTTATATTTACCTATTTCATAAAAGTTACTTATTTTATATTTACCAAATCTTATTGATAAAGAAAAAAAATAGTTACTTATTTTATATTTACCTATTTCATAAAGAAAGAAAAATAAAATGCACTTTTACATTAGACATGTTTATTATTTTAAATATTTATTAATATAACAATAATTATAGTCTAAAGGGTTGGATCCAAAGGTGGAAAGTTAGGAGTTTTTCACTGTTGGGCAAAGTGCAATTTCCATGAGGGCTTAACTTGAAGTCATGAGGGCACATGAGGGCATCTTGAAGTAGTGGTCGAATTTGTGGTTAAAAATCCGGTATGGCTTAGGCCAAGTGCTATCTCCAAGCTTAGTATGGCTTAGGCCGAGTGTTATCTCCAAGCTTAGTGGGCACCTTGAAGTAGTGGTCGAATTTGTGGTTAAAAATCCGGTATGGCTTAGGCCAAGTGCTATCTCCAAGCTTAGTATGGCTTAGGCCGAGTGCTATCTCCAAGCTTAGTATGGCTTAGGCCGAGTGCTACCCCAAAATTGATGTGACTTAGACCAAATGCTAAGTCTCACAAACCAAATAAAAATCTAAGAAAGGCCGCATGGACGCCCATGCTTTTAGAGTGATCCTAACCAAATGACGTTGGAACAAATATTGGTCACTTATGGTGCACCTTGCATGTGGGATAATTGCTCCTCGCTCTAAGACTTTATCACATTGTAACAAATGATTAGAGTGCCCTTATGATTCAAGAGTTATTTTAAGAGTATGTGTCCCACCTTTATGGGGATATAATATAACAATAATATAAAAATGATATAAAAAAATTATAACAATAATTATATAATATATTATTTTAATAAAAAAATTAAATATTTATTAATATAACAATCATAATATAATATATTGAAATGTATAGATTGTTATGTTAATATTTATTATTAATATAAAATAATATTTTTTTAAATATTTATTAAGATAATAATCATAATATAATATATTGAAATATATATGTACAGATTGTTATGTTCATATTTATTATTAATAACAAACAAATCTTAGCAAGTAGAGTGAAAAAATACAAACTTTGTTGATTCTCTTACAAACAAATCTTAGCAAGTAGAGTGAAAAAAATACAAACTTTGTTGATTTAATGAACAAATCTTTACTAATAGAAATATTAGGCATGACAATATTATTAGTTAAAATGTAAATTAATTTAAAAATTCATAACTCCATTACCATAATATTATTAATTTCCTTATCAGTTAAAATGTAAATTAATTGCCTTATTCGTTAAAATGTAAATTAATTTGAAGTTCCATAACTACATGACCATAATATTATTAATTGCATGCAGGACTGGAAAGAATTAAACACATTAAAAACCTCATACTTATTACTAGCACGTATTTGCTAATCTTTTGTCCGCCCAATAACCTACCCACCTTAGGTTTGTATTTATGACACGCCCTACTTATCTTCGTATTTAAGAGGTGAAGCCTATTGGGCAATAAGGAATTCAATTCAATATTGAATAACATCTTTCAAAAATGTTTTCAAATAATTAAAAAAAATAAAAATATCCATTTATAATGTCACACTTTAATAAAACTTCACAAATTTTTGGTCAGCGGTTAGATTAATATGCAGTAAACATCAAATCCATAACTATATACCATGTCGGGGTATGTATAATAAGTGGCAAGGCATGTAAATGTACATCGTTATATACCATGTAGCGGCATGTATAATAAGTGGCAAGAAATGTAAGAGTAATTTTGAAAGACCTAGTAGAATTTCATAGCTCTTTCAAAACTAATTTTGAAAGGCCCACTAGATTTACATAGCTACTTTTCATTTCCGTATATCCCCATAAAGGTGGGACACATACTCTTAAAATAACTCTTGAATCATAAGGGCACTCTAATCATTTGTTACAATGTGATAAAGTCTTAGAGCGAGGAGCAATTGTCCCACATGCAAGGTGCACCATAAGTGACCAATATTTGTTCCAACGTCATTTGGTTAGGATCACTCTAAAAGCATGGGCGTCCATGCGGCCTTTCTTAGATTTTTATTTGGTTTGTGAGACTTAGCTATGTTGTTTCACGGTGATTAATTCCGGTTGGACGTAGTTGGCCAAAATGAATTTATTATATTAAATGTTAGATATACACATCTATGAAATTACGCTCTCGATTTACATTAATTCCTTAATTTATTATATTAAATGTTAGATATACACTTCTATTAAATTACGCTCTCGATTTACATTAATTCCTTCATGTATAATTTACAAAAATATCTCCATAAGATTAGAAGACTCAATGAGAGGGAAACGTAAGAAAGGACAGCCAACCTTGTTTTCATTAATTCAAGCAAGTGAGATCCAAAATCAAGAAAATTAAATAGTAGAACGTGTCTCATAAGAGATACTTAGAAATATAGAGATAAGATACATAGAAATATAGAGATAATTTCTATTGAAGAGTTATCACTTGAATGTGTCTCATAAAAGATACACAGAAATATAGAGATAATTTCTATGGAAGAGTTATCACTTGAAGATCAAGAAGAAGATGACGATGAATCCTCTCTATTTCTAAAGGAGCATTTTAAGAAGTTTACTCCTACAAAACCCAATGGTAATGATAACCATGATGATGAAGTCTCTTTATTTCTAAAGGAGAATTTTAAGAAGTTTATTTCTACAAAATCCAATGGTAATGATAACCTCCAAGCCAACTGCATGTGTTCTTAGGATTTCTAAAGGAAAAGCAAGCTCTTTTAGAACTTTTAGAGGATGTCACATTTGGAATCAAATGGGAAGAATGTTGTAGAGGAAACTCTCCTACGGATAAGGGAGCTCTCTAATTGATTTAACAGAGATCAATGACAAACAAGGGATAGATCACTATGAATTTCCACTAGATCTAATTTGTAGGTTCAATCTATATTAATAATTGACGAGAATAGGTCTTACCTTTAATTGGTCGTTGTCCTATTGTATCCAAGTTGATGTAACTCCCAAATTTAGATCCTAGCTCCTACATTTAGACACACACACACACATACAATATCATATATACCCTTCTCAACCTTGCTTAGCATGAAATAAAGCTAATCCACAAACACATATAATCTAATTCCCTCAAGATAAAATCATATCTACCAATGTATAGCATGAAAGAACATAAATCAGACACATTGGAGGAGAAAAATACTATAGATCTATATAGTAGAAGAAAATAAAGTACAACATGATATGTTACCTTGAGACCATTGAAGTACCTTCTGAATCCAAGCTCTTAGATTTACTTCCTTTTCCACTCTTGATTACTCTCCACCAATACAAGGACACTTCAACTCTAGATCCCTCTCTATTTCATCGACTTAATGACTCTCAAACTCTAGATTCTCCTATCCCCCAATTTGACCTATTGTTACAAGAATTCAAAAGAGCTTAGAGACAGGCTTCATGGAATATGAATTAGGTGGGTACAAGTCATAGATAGGCTTGATGGCATGTGAGCTAAGAAATTACAAGTCATAGACAGGATTCATAGCATGTGAACTAAAAAATTACAAGTCATGCACAAGTTCCATGCTCAATTATGAGTTGTTGCCAACCTATTATGAGATTTTTCTCTATTATGATCTTTTTGTTCAAGTTCTATGCTCAATTATGAGCTTTTTCCAATTCAATATGAACTTTCTTCTCAATTATGAAATATTTTTTATTTTATAATTATGAAATTGTGACAAAATAATTCTTTCCTTGTGAAATAATTATGATATTTTTACTCAATTATGTAATTTCTGCATCATAACATATAATACCATCCTTGGAAGGCTTGTGGTGGAAAATACAAGTATAAGAATGCTCCCTAATGTATGAGTTCGGAAGAGGAACTAATGGATGAAACACATTACAAAAATTCATGGTGATGAGTGGCTTAAGGAAGGAGCTCATAGATCAAGGAACCAATAAGTACCTACAAAAATTGTCAACCAAACATATATATAGATTATATTTGAAGTAGGTATACCCATGCTCGGATGTAGGGAAAATCATGGCCGCCAACACAATACATGGTGACTCCATGAAATGATATATAAGACCATGGCCAGGAAAAAGTACGTGATGGATCCATGTCATAAAAGAGATCATATCTATAAGCAAATAAAATGTGGATCTATATCACAACATACATCATTAAGATGTTTAGCACCAATGAGAGTGTCCATGTGGTATTCAAAGTATTCATACAATAGTGATATAACCCATCACAACTTGGGAGGGTTATCTTAAAGGAGTGATGCCCCCTAGGCTCGAGGTATTCAATCCAATTCCACCAATGGTACGATTCTACATCATGCAAATGGATAAGTCGATGTCGAGAATGATAGAAACCATTTGATTATGGTCATTGGGGAAAATTATTAACAAATTAGAGGGGACCCACCAATAATGAAAATGGACCACAAGGTACCTAGTACAATCTGGTGACTGTGAATAGAGTAGTTGATTTTAAACGTTTGTAGAATGGATTGATTAGGAGTCAATGAGGTAACCCAATGTTGATCATGAGGAAACTTGTGATTGATGATTGCAAGTTCCAAGGTACTAGCTAGTTTCTAAATCCCATTCGTAGATAAGATGTTAGTGTCGACAGGAAGAGATCCATCAAAGGAGAGCCTTAATGTATCCCCCATAAATCGACATGAAATTGTAATCAAGAGTCTATGTGAAGAGATAGAATCACCAAGTACAACTGACATAGGGATGCATGAGATAAAGGTCAATAAGACTGCAGAATGGATGAATCATGCTTCACATCCCTTGAGCATATTGTTGAGTCTCCATTTTGACACTTATAATGCCCTATATTACCCTGTATCTGAGCCTATTTTTCCTATGTTATAACCATATACTTGACTGTTTCCTCCATAATCATACTTGATGACCTTGTTCATGTACATAGAGAGGTAACTTATGATTAAGGCATGATTTGTTTAATTTTCTTGAGTTAATTCGATTAAATGATTGATTTTGTATGATTATAATCCTTTGACTCCTAAGCAGTTTTGATCCAGTACTACAAGCTACAGCATAATCCGGTACCAAGTCTATCCCGGTACCTCATCATTCTGGTACTGTAAGCTACAGTGTATTCTGGTACTAAGTCAATCTGGCACCAAGCCATTCTGGTACCAAGTCATGCGCCATTTTGGTATTGCCCGTGAGCCTAATCCGGTAGTCAGATTTGCGACTGTGTGCATTCCGGTACCAAACCCTTGTTTCCAGAATTCACTTGTTAAGCGAGCATGTTGATGGAGATTCCAAGAAGTCAGTTGGATCGAAGTCTCCAAATCTGTTTCAAGATCACGATCGACTTCATCACTCATGCACTTCGTGTTATGAGGATGAAGTCCATCCCTCGAGATCTGATGTGAATACCAATTGTAATATTTTAAAAATTGTTTGATACGTATCCTTAGATCTTGATAGTATCGACTCACCTTCTTTATAAGGGATGTTGTATAGGCGATAGAATGGGGAATAATGAATGTAATGAAGAAAGTCATAAGAACCAGATGATACATATTATTTTTATGTATGAGATGATGAATTGTTGATTCAATTTACCATCTAAAGAAAGACAAATGATTTGTTGTGCAATTCCTGAGTATGATTAGAATGTTTTAGTCTGTTATCTTTTTAGAGGTACCTTGTTGGTTCGGCAAGGGCCCACCGCCCCAACCAAGGTAAACCTCCATGTATATGTTTTGTGTGATTGTGTGAGTATTTAACAGTGGTGTGTTGTGAATGATTTCAAATCTATGTTAGAAGTTTAGCCTAAAATCATTTGTTTCTAAATTGGTGTGAGTAATCAGATACTACATCAAATAGATAGTTTCTTTTTCTAATACTGCAAGTTGGCATTTAATTGTTTGATGTGTGGGATTGTTAAGCAAATGTTATTTTGAGTTGTGATTGTAGTGTTCTCAGTAGGTACATGAACCAAAGGACTTTATCTCTCATTTTCATGTTCTATAATGAATTCTCTCAGTTATGCTGACCGTTCCTTGTACTAAAGAAGGTTTGCTTGAATAGAACAGAGTTAGAGTTGATTTATGTTTCAAGAGTGACTGGAATTGATTTTTAATCATTGTTTTTTATTGCTACAGGAAATAAGCTCTTAAGTTCATCTCTCTAATTCATAAGCCTGGAATGAACAAACTTGTTCCCTAAGACAGAACCTTTTGATTGATTGTTTGCTTGAGAAGTTTTATTATTAGTTTTCTCTTCTAAGTTTGAAGTTGTGTGAAGTATTCAAAAATCTCAGAAACAGAGTATTATGTTATTAATTATTTATTTCTTAAGCTATATACAATAGACATAGGTAGGTTACTTTTTCTTGACACATATAGTGTAACAACTCCTTCGATTACGAATCCTGGATTGACATATAAATGAGTGTAATATATTGAACATATTTATACACCAACATTTTGGCGTCGTTGTCGGGGAGTTGTAAATGGTAATAGGTAGCATTTTAAATTTTTTATTGGTTTGATGAGTTTGGATTGGATATAAGGAAAATCTGAGGGCGGAGAGAAGATAGTAAGACGAGAGGTAAGAACTTGCACATCCACTTTGGTGGGTTGCTCCAAAGTCAGGTTGTCCTCTTACTTTTGATAGTTAGAAATTTGTGTTTTTGTATTGAAATTTCTTTTATGAGTAGGTATAGGGATAATAAAGGTAGATTTATTTCTCCCAAAATTTCAGAAAAGTTAGAAAAACAAACAACAACAACCCCCCCAAACTAATTCATCTAAAATTCATGCAGTAAAAATTCTCCGAGGAGAGAGCTCAAAGGCAGCAATTGAAACAACAGCCAAAGGCACTAAATTTGAAGCCACTATTTAGATTGAAATCATAAGACAATGAGCAAGAGGGGAAGCACTAGCGACCCCATCAGAAGGAGAAGTTGGAAAAGAAACATAGGTAGTAATAGAGGAGGTTACATCTGTCGTTGGAGAGCCACAAAAAACATTAGAACAACTAGATATACCAAACAACTCAGTGGTTGAACCATCACTTAGTGGAGAGACATCACCACCACCCTATAAATTGTTTGGAGATATGGCAAAAGAAGAGGGAAATGCAGCTAAAGAAACAGAGACATTTGGATTCCCCATACTAGACATCGCGAAAGACGTTGCTATGAAAAACATTCCATTGTCCTCACTGCCTCACTTCCATGGTATGTCAACAGAAGATCCTGACTCATTTTTGTTTGAATTTGATATACTATGTAGAAGTTATAATTACACTGATAATGCATAAAAAATAAAACTCTTTCCAGCTACACTAAAAGATTCAACACTAAGGTGGTTTATGAGCCTAAGATAAAACACTATATTATCTTGGGATGGCATGAAGGAGACCTTCCTCCAAAAATATCAAGATTACTGTAGACCTAGGGATGCTAGGAATGACATATTTACAATGTAGCAATCTGAGGAAGAAAGCTTGGAAGATTACTTAGAGAGGTTCCTATACAACTACCAAAAGACTAAGCAATTTTCCTTAGACACAGCTACAGTTAGGACTATCTTCCTAAAGGGTGTGAGGTATGAATGCATTGAAGTACTAAAACTCATGAGTTCTAGATATGTATGCCAAAATCCATTTGCAAACATAGCAAAGTATTGTAAAAGATACTCCCGCAATTAAGCCAAAACTGGAAAAAGTGTAAGGGATCCTACAAACAAAATTCTTAAACCCACATCATGAGGTGTGTTGGCACATGGGGAAAACTTGGGGTTCATCGCTACAGTTCACCAAGAAATCCCTAACTACCGGCCCTTTCGGAAACACCTACAAAGTAGATGAAGTCTCACCCGAGGTAGAGGTAGGGGTGGTTGCAGGACTCGGGTGTCTGCAGCCTTAGTTGGGACATAGATCTATGATTATATCTCTTACAGAGTACTTAGCATAGATCTTTCATCAATATTCAACCCTTATTATACTTCGCAGATAACACAGAGTATTGCAGAATTCACTTAGATCTAAGGTATTTTAGCACTTAGCAACAGTAAAATAGATCAGATCCGGTAGATCAACACTAAGCATCTTCATACATGTCAGATCTAACATTCACACACCTTTATAAGCACAAAGAATAAGTAGATCTATCTAAATATATCAAAGCACTTAGCAAAAGAAAGGATGAACACATCAAGTCGAAGCAGAAAGCATAACACATAGATTTACATGGTTCACCCCCACCCTAGGGCTACACCCACCAACTCTTCTTCTTTATTAGCATATTTAATTAGTTACAAGCATAGAGCCATCAAAACCCTACTGTGCACAGGACAAAAGATCTACGCAGCTCGCTAGATCCTTCTTCCTTGCATTATAGCACAAAGCCTTTTCCAACTTCCTACAATGACTTGCACTTATCCCTGCACGTCTCATATAGGAACAAAGCACTTACAGGCCTTACTTGCACTTAGCATACATCAAATAGATGTTGATCTATCCTCTAGCTCACTAGCTTACTATTTATACATACAAAATAGGCCTAAGCATGGGTAAAACCCATGGACCAATATCCCAATCCCATTACATATTCCCAAAAACCCAAAATGAATCCAAAAGTAGGCTGATATCCCGTGATCTCTGCTTCATCTTGAGCTCCTCCTTCGATGACTGTCGAAGTCCCAAAATAGGTCAATATGACCAAGAAACTCCCAAAACTTAATCAAGGGCCAACAAGCCCCCAACACTCACCTATGACTCATCCCGAGTCATTCTCGTCTAAGGAATTCTACCTCGAATTCTTTGAGCTTGGCTCGAGTTGCTTCGACCTATTGCAATGCTATGGCCTCTTTCTCAGTGAACTCCTAGATCACTACGTCGTTCGCTGGCCCTTCTAAGCGTTGTTCTATGGTGATGATGATCTGTTCTAGTTCGGCTCCTTGGCTTTTAACTGCAATGAACAATTGGCATGCCTTTTCTTGCACTGGTTGAAGTCGTTGAGTGACTTCCATTACTTTACTCTGAATCATATGGATCTGTTTTTGGGTGATGCATTGCTCTTGAGACTGTTTCATTCTTTCCACTGGTGACAAGGCCTTCAGCTGCGCCTGTAACATATTGGCATGCTGCTTTGCTTCTTGGAGTTGCGACTCCAATGCCTATAACTCTGGATTCTCCGTGAGGTTCTCTTAAGTCTGGGCACTCCGATTACTCGACTTCTTTCATTCCAAGGCAAGAGCTTTTAATATACAAACTGTGTTGCAGGCAAGAGCTTTTAATATACAAACTGTGTTGCAGGCAATTGCTTCCCTTAGGTCTCTTACCTCCTGTGGAGTTTTGGGTACAACGCAGAGCTCTAGAAATGCGATTGGTTGTTGTAGCTTCTGGATGACATCTTCGAGCTATGCCACCTATTGTGGGATTCTTTCTTCGGATTGTACTTGAAGTCCTTTTGCGCACTTCCCTATGAGGTCAACGACAAATCCAGTCACTTGGGTGGGCCGGTTCTTGCGAACTAGCTTGCCTGCGATCAACTGACATGTAAGGTGCACTGGGTTGCTCCGGATAGAGGATACCTTGTAGCCTCGCATGCCCTTCTCGACATCACCATAAGTATCTTTGATCCTCTGCGCTAATGCTCGGTCTGAGGTCTTTCTAAGGTAAAACTCCTATGGGTCGGGGCCTTGCATGTTAAGCCCGGTGATCCGATTGATCAAGTTTGGATCAACAATGATGTGGTGGTTCAACCATAAGTATCCTCCATGGTAACTTGATAGAAACAATTTGACATAGGCGTTCACTTCCTGGTGCCTGCCAAAGTGCAAGATCTTCATAACATTGAGCAGTGTGGATTGCGCAAGGTTCAGGGTCCAACGCTGTGGGATAATATTGGAGTTCTTTCCTTTAGTCCTGGTCAAATACTTATGTTGGGCGAGCATGTTGTAAGCCTTTCTTTCGTTGAGGTTTAAGTCACTAAACTTCAATGCTACGAGCTTATCTTGGTCGGCACGAACTAGGCGCACCCCTTTTAGGAAGTACGCAGTGACCAAAGAATACTCAAAATCCCTGGGCACACTGTCTATGTTCACTGCGCTGCTCAGAGGAGGTATATACGCATGTAAGATGCTTAGAATCAACTTGGCATTTACGAGATCGTCTCTATGCTTTGTTCTTGTCTCTGTCGCAATTCTGGAAGTTCCTACTCCGCGAGCAGTCGATGGAGAAGCTTGGAATCCTCTTGTCGATGATGCTTTCACACCTGTAGACATCCTTCTTTCCGACATGACTTTCTCGGTCATGAGATCAACGTGTACTTCCTTCACAGATTTTTCAAGTGTGCTAAGCTCCTCAGACATACGTGCTCGGGATTAATAATATCGAGTTCACGAAGTAATGTATACACAATAATAAAATGGAAAGCAAGAGCGTAATGATCACTAGACAATCTTAATCAAGGTTGCGAGCTCAAATTCTCGATTTGGAAAAAGTGTTCTACGTGCATGGGGCGACGAGATAAATAAGTGAGTCGATAACAACTGGCTCACAATGGTCATGACCCTCCATTAACTCCTGTTCGATCCATTATGGCGCGACCTGATGGCCTGATGATGCCTCTTTACTGCTTTTATTCCCATTTGGAGTGGAGGTCGAATGGATATATTGGTCCAATGTCTATATTGCTTCATCATGGTGAAGTACTCTATGTCGTTGTTCTGATATCTCGGCGAAGCTCCAATTCTGAAATTTTTCTTTCTACGAGGTCTCTTCTAGAAACTCCTATAACCTTTCAGTATTATCCCTTTTGTTTCTTAACTTTCTATCCTTCTTTCCAGTGAGCTTCGTCTCGGTAATGATTTTATCATTATGAGTCTTTTCTTCTTTGGTCTTAGTTACTTCCCATTGTTGAATTTTTTTCCTAGGGTTCATGTGTAATACTTCTTCCTTGTCTGGGATACATAATTCAATCTTATGGGGATCCTCTAGTGTTCTCTTAGCCTCGACATATGAGTTGCTAGTATTAAATATCTGCGATCTTCTCTTATGTTCCTCAATCAAGTGTGTGATCCTTTTGGTCATAAAGTCTTTTAACTCTTGCTTCTTTTGTTCCAAAACTTCTTCTTCCTCCTTTCGTCTAGGTTGATCTGTATCAATCCAAGGTTTTCCTATTAGCATGGTAAACGAGGCTCTGTCTTCAAAAAATTTAATAATCTCAAAGTCCTCTTCTGTCGAAGCTCCATTGATAGTCATAGGTATCTGGGCGAGCCTTCCACGTAGGTTTACTATATTTCCTCTGAATAAACTTATTCCTCCTAGGGAAGGGATCATAACAGGCCTTCCTATAGCTTCCCAGGTTCTTTTTGGCATAATATTCATCTGTGTTTCTTCATCCAGGACACAATCAATGTCAAAGTCCCCCATTCTTTCTTCGATGCATTCCTTCTCTTTGAAGATCTCTGATAAGCGGACATGTCGGTGGTCATTCATGGTCTCTTTCACTTGTATCAATACCTTCTCTGATTCTTGTTGGGGTTCTGCCTTTTTTGGATCTGCCTTAGGATTTCCTTGATTCAAATTCATTCCTTCAAGCTCAACGATCATTTTAGGGAAATCCAACACTTCATAGTCCATGGATTTGCAACAGAGACAACTAGGTCTTCTGCCAGGGAATTCCTTAGCAAGATGTCCTGGTCTTCTGCAAATGTAACAAAGGGTTAATCCTAGCTTTCTGTTAAATGATCCCCAACCTTTTTTGTACTGCGCACTAGGATAATGGTAGAGAACCTGCAACAAGTTCTTTCTAGGATCCTGCATCCATTTATTAGTCCAAACATTCTTTCTATGCATAGGTATAACATATCTTTCATTATTCTTATCATATCTATACATATCAAACCTTATTTCGTCTATTAACACCCTAGCTTTCAAACTAGGACAAAACCTATTAGATATACTGAGATCCATACTCTAGAAACAAAAAATTCCACCTTTCTTAATTTTACAGAGCACAAATATTTCAGATCTAAGAACTTTTAACTATTCTTACCTTTAATAGAGCACAAAGCTTACAGATCTTACCTCTTTCAATCAAAACTTCTCTCTTTTACCTTTCTTGGAGCACAAAGCTTTCAGATCCTGCTTCTTTTCTACAGATCCAACCTCTATTTCAGATATGGCCTTCTCTCTTCAGATTGGGCTTCTTTTTCTCAGATCTAACCTTCTTTCTTTAGTACAAAACTTTACAGAACAAGTAGAATACTACACACTAGGGCACAGATATATGCACAGATCTTTCACTGTTTTAGAATGAATCTTTGCACAGAGTTTCCTCGTTCTCAGTTCCCAGCAACCACAGTTTCAGGTCCCAGCAATGGAACCATTTGTTGGCACAGGGGCAGACCCGGGGTTTAATGCTACAACGCACCAACAAATCCCTAACTACCGATTCTTTCGGCAACATGTGCGAAATAGATGAAGTCTCACCCGAGGTAGAGGCAAGGGTGGTTGTAGGACTTAGGTGTCTGCAACCTTAGCTGGGACATAGATCTGTGATTATATCTCTTACAGAGTACTTAACATAGATCATTCATCAATATTCAACCCTTATTATACTTCACAGATAGCACAGAGCATCGCAACATTCACTTAGATCTAAGGTATTTCAACACTTAGCAACAGTAAAACACATTATATCCATAGATCATCACTAATCATCTTCATACATGTTAGATCTAACATTCACACACCTCTTTAAGCACAAAGAATAAGTAGATCTATCTAAATATATCAAAGAACTTAGCAAAAGAAAGGATGAACACATCAAGTCGAAGCACAAATCATAACACACAAATTTACGTGGTTCACCCCCACCCTGGGGCTATGTCCACCAAATCCTTTTCTTTATTAGTGTCTTTAATCGGTTACAAGAATAGAGCCATCAAAACCCTACTACGCACAGGACAAAAGATCTGCACAACTCGCTTGATCCTTCTTCCTTGCGTTACAACACAAAGCCTTCTCCAACTTCCTACAATGACTTTCACTTACCCCTGCAAGTCTCATATAGGCACAAAGCACTTATAGGGCTTACTTTCACTTAGCATACATCACATAGATGTCGATCTATCCTCTAGCTCACTAGCTTACTATTTATACATACAAAATAGGCCTAAGCATGGGTAAAACCCATGGGCCAATATCCCAATCCCGTTACATATTCCCAAAAACCCAAAATGGACCCAAAAGTGGGTCGAGATCCCGTGATCTCCGCTCCATCTTGCGCTCCTCCTTTGACGCCTATCAAAGTCCCAAAATAGGTCAATATGACCAAGAAACTCCCAAAAATTGGTCAAGGGCCAACAAGGTGTTACTAGGATTGAACTGGGGAATCTATTAGAAAACTTCAAAACAAAAATCCTAAACACCATTAGTTCCCAACTTGATACCATAAAAATCAAAAGGAAACAAGAGGAAGAAAGTGTTGACTTGGCAATTTTCTGTCATTAGTGTAGGAAAAAGAATCTTGAAAAGGAATGCCCCCTTAATGTTATTGAAATCTGTGGCCTCTGTACAGAGGATCATTCTACTAATGAGTTCCCTTCTTTACCTGGACTTAAATCCATATTCAAGGGTTGTGGAGAACCTCTTGAAACGTCTTACCCCCCTAAGAAGCCACGGAGACAACACAATCCCAATATGTTTGCAGACCCTACTACATAATATTCACAATAGCAACGGGTACCTCCCATGTCTTATCCTCAATGGCCACCACAACAGCCACAAATCCAACCTTAGCAACAAGAATGGAGAGGGCCTTCATATGGGAATGTTACCTTTCAGCCAACAAATTTTCCCACCTATCCACAATACCCTTCAAATATTTCTCAATTGCTCCCAGGATTTAATCCTCCTGGTCTTCCTCCACCCCCACAGCTGCAACAACAACTTGCACTGCCTATGAATCCAAATATGCAACAACAAATGGAAGCTACACCTATTCAAAACCCTCGTCGTCCTACCCCTATTTCTACGCAACGCATCCCTAATCCGAATAACAGGCCTACACAACCTGTACAAAACCTACTATAATCAAACCTACATTACAATATGACTACAACCCTCATCTAGATCCTCCATGCATGAGTGTTTCAACACATATTAAACAAGATGATGAAAGAAAATAACTTCTAATAATGTGAAAGTATCAAGTCTCATACACAACCAGAGAACAACGATGCAGATTGTTCACCAGAAGAAATCTTGATCTACACCGAACTATTCAAGGAATTTCGAGATGTATTTGCTTGGTCATATGAAGAGATATCAGGAATATACCCTCGAATTGTCGAGCATGAGATTAAAACTTATCTAGATGCTAAGTTTGTTCAACAACTTCTTAGAGCTATCAATCCTCGAAAGGCCCCTACTATTACGGCAGAGGTAGAGAAAATTCTTAATGTTGGCTTTACCTACCCAGTTCCCTTGACTAAATCGGTATCCAATCCTGTTTCTATGAATAAGAAGCAAGGAACCATCTGTGTATGCATGCAATTTCGTGACCTGAGAAAATCTCGTCCTAAATACAACTTCTCGACACCTTTCATCGATCATATTCTCAACGAGTGTGTGTGAAGCGAATTTTTTTCTTTCATGGATGGATTTTTCAGGGTATAACCAAATTCAAATTAAACCCGAGGATCAACATAAGATGACATTTATTTGTCCTTGGGGTACTTTCGCATACTGAAACATGCCTTTCGGCATTAAAAACATTGGACCAACCTTCCAACATGCTATGACCTTCGCATTCCATGATCTTAAGCATATAGTCGAATCTTATCTTGACAATCTTGCTACTCACTCTCGTAACAGAGTGGATCAACTTAAGTACCTTTGACTATTTTTTGAAATATGTCATCATTAGAGAATTTGGTTGAACCCTCATAAATGCATATTTTGCGTTAGGTCTAGATGTCTTCTAGGATTTTTAGTCTTTGAGAATGAGATCATGGTAGATTCGTTAAAGGTTGAGGCAACACTTCGATTGCCTCCCCCGCGCACTATTCGACAACTTCCAGGTTTACAGGGGAAAGACAACTTTTTACGTCGGTTTATAGTAAACTATGCCAGTGTCACTAAAGGTTTCATGCATCTTTTGAAGAAGGAAACCCATTTTATCTGGGATGAGCGAGCCCAGGAATCCTTCGATGCTTTGAATAAATCCTTGGTATTGATGCCTCTACTGAAGTCTCCTGACTACAGTAGGGATTAGTTTCTTTATGTCACCACATCCAAAGAGACCATTGGTATGGTTTTGGTTTAGGAGGATGATGACCTCTGCGAGTACGTCATCTACTATCTTAGTCGAAACTTAGTCGGTCCCGAGCTCAAATATTCTCACATTGAAAAGATAACTTTGGTTGTCATTCATGCAGTCCAACGATTACACCATTATATATTTCTTTGAAAAACTATTGTGGTTGTCGATGTCAATCCATTTCAATACGTCCTTACTGGGCGTATCATAGGGGGGAAATAAAATAAATGGATTGTCATTTTACAAGAATTCGATATCGATTTCTCTTCTGCAAAATCCAGGAAATCACTATTCTTTGCAGAGTTAATATCTGACTTCCCACAATTGGACGAGGATGTTATTCATGTTGAATCTTTTGCGGATGAACACATTTTCCTTTTCTCGTCATCTGACCCTTGTTATGGAGATATTGTTCTCTATCTTCAAACATTGAAGTTCCCTCATCATCTCTCACGAGATGACCGACGGTATGTATGATACCAAGCTAAGAATTACATTATCATTGAAGACACTTTGTATCATTGAGGAATAAACAATATCCTACATCCTTGTTTAACTCACGATGAAGCCGAGTCATTTATAAATGATTTCCACAATGGGGCTTATGGTGGTCATCTATCCGGGCTTTTCACAACCCATAAAATTTTGCGAGCCGATTATTTCTGGTCGTCTATATTTAAATATTGTGTTGAAGCAGTTAAGAAGTGTCACCCCTGCCAAGTGTTCACTCGGAAAATGCACTCGCACCCAGCCCTTCTCCATCCAGTCATTATTGTCGGTCCCTTCACCAAGTGGGGGATGGAATTTGTGGATTGCAACCCAACTTTGGCTGGGGGGAATCAACACATTATCATGGTTGTAGACTACTTTACTAAGTGGGCTGATTCCATGCCTACAATTAAATCTGATGGGAAGACTGTCGCCTTCTTCGTATTCAATCAAATTATTGCCAAGTTCGGTATCCAATGTGAGATTGTCATTGATCATGGCAATCACTTTCAGAATGAAATGATGGAAGAGATAGCATCCAAGCCGGGGTTTAAGAATGGTCATTATTCCCCTTACTACCCCCAATCAAATGGACAGGTAGAGGCCATCAACAAGTCTCTCAAGTCCGTTTTGTAAAAAAATGTCAGCCAGAACAAATCTGACTGGCCTATTATGCTATATCCTGCACTCTAGCAATACCGAACCTCAGTCAAGACTGGCACTGGATTTTCTCCTTTCCAGTTAGTACACGGTGTGGAGTCAATCTTACCTATTGAATGAGAAATGTCTTCTCTTATATTTGCAGTCGCGCTCCCCCCTCACAGTTATGATCTTGAGTGACACCTTGTACACCTAGAGAGCCTTGACGAGCAGTGTCAAGATGCTTCTACATCTATCAAAGTGAATAAAAGATGTGTGAAGGTCCAATACGATAAGTATATCTATCCTCGGTTGTATTCTAAGGATGACTTGGTCCTTTTATATGATCAATCCAAAGAACCACTGGGGACAGGCATGTTCAAAACCATGTGGCACGATCCCTATATCGTGCGACGTGTCTTAGAAAAAGGAGCATGTGAGTTAGAATATTATGAAGGGAACATGTTGGTTGAGCTTAGGAATGGGCTCTACTTGAAAATATATTACGCTTGAGCCCCAAGCTTGGGCGTAAATCTTTGTATACTAATGTAATTTAGTGTATATATCTTTTTCCTTTATTTTTTTTCTTCAACTAGCTAATCGAGTTTTCCCTTGGTTGGCATATGTCAACGGAGTCTTTGGTCTACTTAGGATTCATAGACAGAGCCAGTATTCATACACAGAACTTGGCTTTCGCCACTTGGGTGGTTTACTCACCTGAGGGTCTACTGGTGTCTTCAGGTGGTGTATGCCTAGAGCCAGCCATGAATAATGTGGCCGAATATAGCGTCTTTATAGAACTTTTGCGCTATGTCATTTCACATGGTATTCTCTCTTTGGAGGTTCGTCTAGATTCCTAGTTAGTAGTATTTCAATTGAACGACGGTTACCGTGTGCACGATCCTACATTACTTCAATGATTCCTATGGGTACGCCTTTCAGAATGACAATTTGATTTTATTACTTATCATCAGATACCTAGGAGTTATAATTATGTATCTGATGCTTATGTTAATTTCGTTTTAGATTGGAATTTGTCACATAACTAAAGAAAAAAAAACAATCTCATTAATGTACACATTGTAATATAAGTAAAGCCGAAGAACCATGTTTTATATATATTTCAAAAAATATGATGTATATAGTACAAAATTGGGGCCAACACCCTCAATACACATATACAACCGATAATACAAAATCCATGACATATATGCTTGTTGCGCCAGATGTGTGTCATGATAAGAAACTACGATGTTTGCGAGATGTCGAAAGAGTCGCACCCAAGATCTGGGCATGCCAACCACCTGCCTCTGTATGGCCTCTGGAAGATCCTCTACCTGAACCATCGAAATCATATATGTCAAACGAGATAGGTTTCCCTGTACGTTTTGAAGGATTCTCTCTGCTTCTCCTCCCACCGCCTCATCTCCCCGGTGCCTCCGACGATGTCTTAGAAGCCCATCTAGTCGTCGCAGACCTACGTATGCGTCACACACATGTCTAGTTAGTAATTAAACATCATCCAAAAATATTTTTCTTTTACTATACAAAAATAAAAAAATGAAATATTTAAAAACGTTGACATACCTATGTCCTCGTAGGCGGTCCCTGGTGGCAATGGCATGTTAGGTTCCCCTCTGAAGTTGATCCCTGCATAGGGGTAGTCATCCAGAGAAATGAAATGTCTTCTCCACTAGTAAAATAAATCATTGTTGTAGGGTTTGGGCACCCTACCTCCGCTCTATCATCTCATCACCTTGGTCCACCATGCCATGGCTATATCGCGAGGTCCTCAAGGAATGACCTCGACTCTAGGTCCCAAACCTGGAACTCACTTAAAGAAAAAGCTATACAAGATGGATGCAAACCCGAAGTTCCTCTTGTCACCCTGTTTTAATTATGTCAACTAGCTCTTCATATTAGCCAATAGTGAGGTGCACCAATCATACACCGTGGGTCTCAAACACTCTATGGAGTAGAACATGAGTGGCCTCGATTCTTGGTGCAACGAAGCAGACCTTGTGATCCAGGTCAAAAGGAGGACAACAATCTTGAGTCTTAGATTGTTTATCGCTCAGATGGGGAGTCGACTCCTGACCTTCTCATTCCTTTCTATACAGTGAGTGTCTATGTACTCTTCTATATTCATACCGCTCCCATATCCCCAGGCTTTGAGGTTCACCACCTCACCCCGACGCGACAACCCAGTCAAGAAATATGTATCCTCGACTTCAGTGCTTAATGGTTGCCCATTAAGGTTGAAGCTCTCACTGTCTGGATCCCAGTAATCCACGAGAAACTATAGCAACCTCAGTTCGACCCTCATCCCTTTGAGTTCCCAAAACTTGTACAACCCACATCTTTTCAAGGCCATTTGGGCCCCCATATCTCTTTTCACAACAACATCTACCTCCTAATGTTCCCTTTCCCTCCATTCTAGCACCATCCTACCAGAGAAACATCATTTTTTGAGTTAGCAACCATAAAAATCCCTATTTATGAACATATATGCAAGTTGCAACATTCACAATCATGTATAGGGATGAGTATATGCAATATTTATTTTACACAGTCACGTATGACCTTGCGCATATGTGACCCGATGAATGGTAGCCCGTGTACACCTAACTAACTAATTTGCGCCTTAAATAACTCAATTTTTGAAACCTAAATACAAAATGTAATCCAATATAAAGGAAGAGGATTTACCTGGTCCAGAAGGTCTTTGATTCCATCACTCGACGCTCCCGCAATCACTAGTTGAAAATCGAAGGTAATTTGGTCCAAAATTCACTATTTGGGTAAAAAAGTCAAATGACATGGTAAAATATGGTTTTTGTTACTATTTATAACAGTTTTTACCCACTTTACATAGTTTTGGATCGTATTTTTTCCTAATGGACTAATACAACAATGGATTGAGTTGGTTTTTGTAGTTTTCACCAGGGATTCTTGCAGTTTTTAGCATTATGTTGACCGTTTGTAACTACGGACAGGTATTTTCGCTACCCAACATATATGATAGGTATTTGTTCCATCATGCATATTTTCATTGTCCTATAATTGTCACTCATATGCCTTAGGTACGAACCCATTTTTTAGCAACATAGAACCCTCCATATGCTATAAGATGTGTCATTATCAAATGGTAGAAGCTTACCAAACATGGGTACCCTAGTTAGATCCTCTGCTCCATTTGGTGCCCATGCAAAGATTTTTTCCATAGGACCGAGAGTCCCTTATAGCTAATACATGACTTTATGTTGAGCCTCATTTCTCATTCATAAATATGCTGACCTATACCCAGAGGACTCACAGGCGAGTTTGATTTAAGATCTTTTCCGACTTGTTTTCAAAAAGTGAAAAT
This sequence comes from Picea engelmannii, assembly GCA_009831015.1. NCBI lineage: Eukaryota > Viridiplantae > Streptophyta > Pinopsida > Pinales > Pinaceae > Picea > Picea engelmannii. The sequence continues at coordinate 106,356 of ML827049.1, read as the reverse complement.
ATTTCTGAGTGAACTTGTCTCTTTCACACTCGTAAATTGGATTTGAAAGGATGTCTATTTGGTACAAGTTTATCCCTTTTTCAAACCAGGTAGACTAAGATTATGAAAAATGACATTTTTTGGCGTTAAGTTGTAATTGCATCTCATGCCCTTGCTTGTGGTATTGAGCCTATAGTCAATTCTCGATTTGCGTTACAAACCATTTGCCTCAACATTTTTGCATCCTTAACCAAGCATAGCCTCGTTTATATCTTTTGCAACTTGGCACCCTATACCTAGGAGGGAACATTCCCCCGAGTGTCCATCTGCCGCATGCACTTCCTTGCATTGAGCATAGGTATGTTCCATTGCTGGAACTAGTTTTTCTTACTTGCGACACTCATTTTCTCCTCTGTATCATAGCATTCATTTGTCTATGAAAAAACAAAAAAAGACAGGCGGGAAGGGAATATTATCTTATATTGGTAGCATTTGTGTCACCTTTGAACAGAGCACAAAGTTATTGAGTCCACTTGTCATCAGAATTTTGGGTTTAGCATGGCCTTAAGAAGCTGAGCTCATTACAGAGAGTTTACTCCCTTGACTGGTTACTCTTCTAGTCCCTATGGAGAGTTTGATTAATGCCTCCTACATCTCATGGTTTCATCATTGAGTCTATGCTGTCAGACTCTTCCATATGTCTCATTCTCTTTTTCAAAGGATGTATATCAACCTATGTCGGCCCTTCCTCAGAACTCTTGACTTTGCATGTCGGCCATACCCTCATTTTTTCTTAGAATCACATGAAGTTGTAGTCCTATTACGCACCCTGGTCCTACTTTCCTCATTGGTAGGTAACCTTGAACCCAAATATCAATGTTTCATCATTGGTCGTTGACTGGGTGGTTTCCCTTGTGTTCGATGGAAAGACATCTATTCACACATTGGGATTCGTGCTGTGTATTGAATGCCATTATCCTTATTGATGTTTTCCTCGCCTTTATCAATAGTTTTCCTCAATGGTTTCTATTCAGAGGGTTTTTTTCATGTACCGCTTGCACTTTGCACACCTAAAAGATGCACAGGTTCATTGGTTTGTGAACACGTTCTTCGTGTGATTTCCTCCAAATCATCAAGCTCCTTCTTTGTACTTCATGTTGAATGATGAGAGATGCCTTAATGCTCTCCTTTCAGCATGTCTCCTTCCATCAACTTCAACTCATCTATTCTGAAAATGAGGCCTAGAGTCCTATGAGTACCTAGAGGCTTGTAGTCATTAATGGTAGGTTCTCTCGCCATCGACAGTTGGGAATACATCAATGTCTCATGATCGATGGATTCTTCAAGTGTTTGACCTTAACTCCTTTATTCACACTTGTAAGAATGTACTCAGTGCCTTGATACCTACTTTCATCATCGGTAGGCTATCTCGCTTTTGTTAACGGTATACCTCAATGACCAGTAATCAAACAAAGTCTCATTGTGTTCGACCTCAACTCCTTTATTCACATGATGTAGACTTGCAACTTTGACAGATTGTGTAGAAGACTTGAAGACATCATTATGTAGCCGCAACTTTCCTGAGTTGTTGTTTCCTTTTCATTGGACCAATACATGTGTGACTTCAGTGATCATGGGAGTTCATATTGTACTCCATTGTATACAGATATGTTCAGATTGATCTTGAGACTGGTTCTATTGGACCCTATCCGTGACTATGACATCCTTTGGCATGTAACCACATTTGTATTTTCCTATTCATGGCCATGGACAGTTGTTTGGTATATTTTCACATGGATCTATAGTGTAATTCAGATTGGTAGCCATGTATGCAAAGTCAGTACATATTGTAATGAGAAACTAGTTCTTCCAGTTGGGTCCGCATTATTCCACTTCTGGGTTTTTATAATGTATTTCGGCCATCACAGATACTCCTCCGACCTCACACATTAGGGGGCATCTGTTATAGCAAGATTTTCCTCACCCCATGCAATCTTGCACAGAAGGCCTTTTTCCATTTCCCTATGCAAACTTGTACTCCCTTTTTGCAAATCCCAGAGCTAAAAATACAATTTTTCCACATATACCTACCTTGCCTACTATACAACATACATATACGCAAGTTGCACCACTACAACCCGTGTACATCGAGAAATGTGCCCAAAATTGAAAAATAGTGTCAGGTTTCCATGTCACATCACGAGATCAATGATCCTTGGCCTTCCATATATTGAAATGTTCTGACTCGGCCCTTAAGTTCCACTTGAAGGCTATAAATGGTCAATTCCAATCTATAAAAAGGAGGAGAAAGAATTCAACTTTGAGAGAAAAGTTACTCTTAAGGAATTATTCACTTCACATTGAGTCCGCATCCCTTTATCCTTTAAGTCTGAACACAATGTTCAGCTCCCAAGTTCTTCCCTTACTGATTGAGAACACCATTGTCTCTCTTATATGAGCTTGCCTTGGTGGAGGATTGAAGTGGTGGAGGCCCAGCTGGAAGGAACTTAGTTTCTCAGTTCCGAACGATGTCGACACAAAAGTAACTTATTCACTTCTGTTGATCATATCTTAATAGAAATACTCTTTTCTCGCCCAATTGATATCTTGCAAATATTTGAATTATTATTCCATGGACATATTTGTTATGAATGTTGATGGATTATGCTATTGAATGTGCTAACATCATATATTATCACCATATGTTTGCGTTGCTTGGTTGTTGAGGACTAGGTGAAGGTGTATTGCTTTGGGTCAAGTGCTCAACGGTGGACTTCATCGAACGTGAGGTAGGCCTTTTATCGTGTCTTGCTAGCATATTTGTTTATATAGCATACTTGAGAATATAGTTGATTTTAACAGTCATTTCCGTCTGTTGTGGTTTACCCCTAGCCATAGAGAGATTTTCCTCGTAACACCATGCCATTGATTGTACTTCTTAGGTATATATTTCCAACGGGATACTAAACACCCAAAACATAGATTGTATGCAAAAGATGTGCCCCTGAGAAGTTGTTGTAGTCCAGGGAATAAAGGCAAACCTACAAGAGAGACTACATCTTGAAATATATCAAGAACACACATGTAACCGAGCAAGAATAGAGAATTTAGGGAAGATATTCCATTCTAAGTTTGTATTCCATATCTGAGGTTATTTATGCAATAGATGAATGGTTGGACCATTGCACCCAATCCAACTAATCCTTTCTTTAGTTACATATACCACTAGTTATAGACATTTACTTAGTTTTATCCATTTATTACATATATTCTTGATTTATTACATATTATCATGTAATTTAACATATATGTGATGACTATTAGGGCCTAAGAGGCCCCCTCAACTTCTCCCCCACACTCAATTCATTGCTCGTCCCGAGAAAGTGTGCAGATACAACACGTTACTCTTTAGCCTTGGTCTTCAATATGGTAGATGCATGTGCACTCAATGAGTCTCGCAACACCTTTCTCCCATTCAACAATAGTCTTATTGATCCTATTGTTTCACTTCTCTCTAATTCCTTCAGAGTGGTGAGTGGCTCCTCCTGGGCTCATCTCGCACCTACGTCACAACACCCTATGGTGGAGGTCCATACCTCGACCAATCTACCATTTCTCTACTTTCTAGCTTCGGAGGTCACAACTCAGGGACTATGTTGCAACTTTTATACCAAGGGGTTTCAATCAAATAAGCCATTATTCTCTCATCATTTTTTCTTTTCATCTCTCCATGTGTGTGTCTCTGAAAAAAAATTTCGCTCTTGAATGCCTTGCCTTTGACCGCTGCCAACATGCTCATCATCCATGCTTGATATTTTAGCCTTGCCTTTGACCGCTGCCAACATGCTCATCATCCATGCTCGATCTTTTAATCTTATGCTCTGATGCTAATCAAATTTAATGGAAAAATACATACATTGTTGTCGACGGAGTATGTATTTCAGTCGCCTTCCTTCAGTCGCCTTATTTCCAGGACGACCCACATGTAGAGTCAATCAATCTTGGTCGATCCTCAATCCACATTTCGACGAAATCAATCATTCGCAACATCGACCAAGACTTGACTCGGTCGATTCTTTTTATATGTCGACTAGCCCCGCGATCTATTTGTTTTTATTACGAAGAAAATAGGTCGTTGGACTGATCAATGTTCAAATTGAATGATAGTTGATCGATTCTCCTTTTTAAGTCATTATAACAATCCCATACATATGCGATGCATAACGAAAAATCATATCTGTGTGGGATCTTATTGGATCGATTGTGATTTTTCGTGCATGCTTCTTCGTCATTCTGGTAGTCAATGTTTTCGATTGGAACAAATTCCTCATGGAAGAAGCTCTGTAAACTAGACCAGCGAACTACACTCTGTGATTTGAGGACTACACTGAAATAAAAAGGAAACATTCACACTAGATCTTTTAACTGGTGCGATGTATTCGACGACGATGCTTTGATCAAGGCCGACTTGATATAATCTTATACCTGGGGAGAGAGATTCATCTATTGTCCGCTTATTTCCTTTAACTGTGTGGACACGCTTAAAAATGGTCAGTTCCACGCTCCTTAAGTTCTTTGCTAAGGAGAGCGATGTTCTGCGCTTTGAATAGGAGAAGAACCACTATCATCGTCTTCATGTCTTTCTCTCAACGATCCTATGCAAGGACTACGTTCCCTTCGATTATCATTAGGTTGCAATTACGCCGAAAAGCGTATACCTATTGACAATGGGCAGATTTAATAAGGGTTTAGTGTTTAATAAGTTTTCTATGGACAGGATTAAATATGGCTGGAATATTCTTAGTAGTCACACAAAATAAATGGATGTGATTTCAATCACTAACTTCCTAGCTATTATAAAGACATCAGTTTATGTGTTTACTTTTTTACATTTACCTAATCATATTTAAAAATTACTTTGATAGCTCACTGATTGCCACATAAGTGATTAACAGAAATTAAAATATTAACACCAGATAAATGAAGCCCAACAATTTATTTGTTAATAGATAATAAAATTTAATATATTTTTTTAAAGAATCATTTCATCTTCTCAACCTTTCGGTGTTCACCAGCAGCTATTTTGTTGGTGTGCTAGTGATATTGATAATAGAAACAACACATGACCCGACTTCAAATATTGTTTTGCTGAGAGGTGGTATCCATTCAGTCGAACTTCTAAATTTCAGCCCGACATCCACATTAGAGGGCGTTGAGACACCATCATTTGGCTTGGAGAGATGGGCCACCAGAGATACAATCACACGTCCAAAAATTTGTACCTAATTCTATAGCCATGGATGGGATAAGTGATACCAACAACTCTAGAAATTCATAACTTGGTCAGTCTTCTTCGTCGGCCATCATCGGCTCCGTCGGTTCCATCTACATAAATTTCCGTTCACATCTGTTGACAAACTTCAACAACTCTTTAATTCATAGGTCTGAATGCAATTGGTGGCTCATTTATATTATATCATATAAGTGTCCACTATGTGCTTGATTAAATTCATTGTTGAATGAGAATGTACTAGCACAGCTATAAATTTGTGGTTGGTGAACTCCGAAAGGACGGCTTGCAAAATCTGAACTGCTGGGAAAGATAAACCACCTAGAGGTGGACGAAAGGAGTCGGAAGGAGTTGGCTGGAAGGAGGCAGTGTGTGTTGGTGAAGGCCAAAGGTTTAGGTTGGTCTAGAAAATGAAACCCTAACCACTCATAGGTGGCAATCAGCTAGCCACTATAGTAAATTTTAAATATGACTAAGTAAAAGTGACAAAATAAACATGTAAACTAATGTCTTTATAATAGTGAGGAAGTTAGTGGTTGAAATCACAACCATTGATTTATTGGGACTACTAAAAATATTCTATCAATATTTAATCTTGTCTATACAAAACTGATTAAGCACTAAAAACCTATTAAATATTTAGGCGTAATGAAATCCTATGTTGAGTATTATTGTGCAATTATTATGAGTTCTTGTCATAAATAATTGTATTTTTAACTTTGTTCATTAAATTTTCTCTATAAAAAAATTTCAAGAGTTTTAATTAAACAATTTCTTACATGGGATTATTTACATTTGTATTTATATTAAGCATTTTGGAAATTAGACTTGTCTAGTACTGTAGTGTTGAAGCTGCAATATTTAAAAAGTGCAAATTACATGCTTTGTATACATTCAAATGATATATATATATATATATATATATATGTATGTATGTGGGGTAATTAATTACCAATCTTTGTTCACAAGTAGATTTATCTATTGATAAACAGAAAGTGAGTAGAATTTAATATTTTGGACTAGAAATACCATTGACTAGGTATAGACAGTGTGTTGGACATAAATTCACCTTTACACAATAATGAGTGAATTATTAGCCAGTTTGGGTAGGTTTTAGAGATTATGAATGGCCCTAAGACCCTTAGGAAAGCCTTAGAGTAGAATCTCATTTCATTAAAGTTTAGAATCAGAATAATTGAAATACTGAAAATTCATGTTTTCCTCGGTAGAAATTGTTACTGTGGATATCAACACAATGACTTAATACTGGATATTGATCAGAGTCCATTTCACTCCAGAGCATGCCTTTCTTCAGGGTCCTTGCCAACCGTTATGTTCCTCTAAGGTGGATGGAAAGATATTGACTGTTAATCGAGTCCTTAAGTGTGAGGATTTTTCGAGGATCCAGGTTGTTGTCAACCATTGGATCCATCGAGAAGTAAGTGGGGGGAGAAATATCTTTCGTTAGATTTATTTTGAAAGAAGCTTCAGGGTTTGGCATTCAGAGTAGGTCATAGTACCGAGACCCGAGGGGAGAACTCCAAGAGGAAATATTAACCATTGATCTTGGTCAAGCAAGGTCAATCAGATCCTGGACCTCAGAATTTTTCCCAACCTCTAAGTGTTTGGCACGGGTCGGTGGCCCGGGGCCTGGTGGGGAGGGTTCCGATGTAGGGTTCATTTTTCCTTTATTATGTATAGGCATGAAAGGGAAGGAGACATCATGCATGACATGGAAGTCACATGGGCAGACAACGTAGTTGAGGATGTTACATGGAAAAGGATAATTCAACCACGAGTCGCATGTGGATTCGATTCGGTCCCAAAAACCCTGTGTTAACACCTTTTATCAATGACCATCAAATCTATCAATTGAGAGATCTTAGTCATAGATACTGTGTGTAATATCAAGAGATTTTAATCCCAATATTAACTTAATAAACCATCTTGTAATCACTGAGATTTCAGATACTAAGATTGTACAAAGTTACACCATGCTAGGAAAGTCCCAATATCCAGTGTCTAGGGCTATGCTACGTGTCTTGAAGAAGTTCATCCATGTGGTGCCCAATGAGTAGTCCATGCATCACGAGGAAGGAAGGCAACATGCCACCCCATGGTGATGCCATGTGTCACATGGTTTTGGTCGAATTAGACATATATCTATGGGAAAAATGAGTTCCACGTTTCATGCCACAAGTCATGCCATGTGTCTTTCCATGTGTCATACCACGTGGCAGTAGGGGATTCGTTGATGATTCTTATGTGGGTTCGACGGAGGAGGGTTGCCCATGGGGTAATGTTGTTGGATCCCGACTTTCAGATCTATGGAGGATAACCTCCACCATTGATCTGAGTCAATGGGAGTCAATCAACCCCCAGACCTTGAGGATTTTTGTTACCTGGATGTGCTAGGAAGTTCGATGCCTAGTCTCCAGGTGGCCACGTGTCGCACCATGAAAAGAGACAGATGGAATGGTATGATTGGAAACACTTGGAAGCCATATACAGTATATCTTTTTGACGTTATTCTTCAGACATGTGGCTAAATCTTATCCTTTGGACCTAACGACGTCAGATCCCAGAAATCCATCAGAGAGGGTTGGATAGAGCTAGAAGCGATTACGAAGGAAGGGGGTACTTTGAAGATTAATTTGAACCATTCATCAGAGGGTGGCCCCGATGCATGACAACCATCGATGGACTTGAGGAATGCAATTTAATTACGAATCTTAGGTGAGAGAAGCATTATCGGTCGCGCTTAATGGAGGTTCTGATGAAATCATATCTGTTAATTTTGAGTTCCCATGGGATGTCTAATCCACCAGATGTATGATGTCAAAACTCCACTTTCCCAAGTATGAAGTGGTTGGAAAGGTTGTTAACCCATGCACGAATTTAAGACTCCTATGAAATGCTAGTTGTAGATTTTCGGATCACCTGGATCATCAGATCTATCGGGGTGGATGCTATCGGAGTTTCAAAGTGGTCTAGAATGGAAGAATCCCAATGGAAGTGGTTTTGATAACATTGAAAACGTAGTATGGAGGCCCAATAGAGGATGGGTCTGGGGTAGTATGTGGCAGGTGCCACGTCTGTGACACATGGGCTAGCATGTGTACTAGGGTGCCACATGGATGTTAGGTCACACTAAGGTGGAAGTAAGGGTAAAAAGGGCCGAAAAATTTGGAGTGGTGAAACTTTTGAACCCGAACTCAGATTTAAGCGTGGTTACAGTATTTATAAATATCTAGATGAGCATAAACAATTTACTAAGTCTAAGTGAATAAATAAATAGTTGGAAAAGTTGGAGAATTTTGACACCCCATTCCTTATAAGGTACTTAAGGGGTTGAGTATGTTACATAGTGGTATCAAAGTCTAGGTTTCCACACTAGGCTTGGATGGGCCAAAGATCAATTATAGGATGAATGTATTAATGTTAAGAAGATTTAGTAACTAAAAATTTGTAATATATTATTTTGTCTAACAAATATTACTAACTGTAAGTTTTGCAGAATTAAGAATATATAGACCGAAACAAAGACCAACATTATGGTAGACAGGGAAGAGACACAAATTATTTCTAGCCATGAGGAAGAAATCAGGGGCTAATGTATTGAAATGAGTATTGGAAGAACAAAATCCAATGGACATGACGAAGGTAAGGAGGAAAGCATAAATTTGATGGAAACTTTCAAGAATCTACAGAAATATGTTCAAAGTTATAAAGAATATAATGAGAGGCTCATGAAATCCAAGGAACAACAAGATGATTTCAACATCAAGTTGTTTTGAAGCCTAAACATAATAGAGAGGAAAATGGACAAAGAAGTTGAGTCTAGCAACGAAAGGGAACATAAATATTATGACAGAAGAAGTGAGACAAGGAGTGATGATACAAACCATCAATGCTCATATAAACATTCATCTAGGAGGCCATGCAGTAGCTCAAGTTCATCCCCTATTAGGAAACATAAGAGGAAAAATGGGGCAGATGAGATAAAGGGAAAAATGAATAAGATCAAGCCTCCTTCTTTTGATGGTGAGCACAAAAAGGATGAGGATGTCGAGACCTAGTTGTTGGGAATGAGAAAAAAATTTCATCTACATAGCTATTCTTCTCAGGCAGAAGGGAGAATAGAAATTTATCATCTTAAAGTAAAAGCATCAATGTAGTGGGACCATTTTGTACAAGTGCAAAACATTGATGAGAAGAATGTTACTTGGGAGGAGTTTAAGATATGTTTTGAAAACGAATATTCAACTAAACGCTACTATGATAGGAAAATGAAAGAGTTCTTTGAACTCAATCTTAGAAGCCTGACCATAGATGAGTATGAGAGAAGATTTCTAGAACTGCTAAAATATGTGTCTTTTATCAAAGATGAACAAGTGAATATCCAAAGATATTTAAGTGGGCTGTCATCATTCATGAGTGATAAACTACAATATGATGATCCTAATATGTTGGAAGTATCCATAAGAAGAGATAAATGTCTCTATGATCAACATAAAGGAAGAACAACTTTCCAAAAAGCTTGGGAAGAAAAAAAGAAAAACAAGGTGGAGCAGAGGAAGAAGGGAAACAAACCCCCAATTTTTAGAAATAATACTCAAAGACAATCATTTTTGAAAAATCCTAGGATGGTTGAAACAACGAGAAAAATACCAAGACAACAAACCATAAAGTGTCCAGGTTGTAATGGATACCATATGTATCGATATTGTCCTCTTAGAGCTAAAAAAGAAAAGGTTATTCACAATGCACAACAAGATGAAACAATTCAATATAGGGGAAAGGATATACCAATAATTTATGCATTCTCGGAAAACAAGCAAGTCGAATTTCAATCTCACGTGATTGAAGTAAAATGTAATATAAACAACCAAACTATTGCTATTTTAATTGTTTCAGGAGCTAGTCATAGTTACCTAGATCCTAATATGGTAGAAAGGTTTCAATTTCCAAAAATCAAACTAGGAAGACCTTGGTTGGTACAACTAGCTACCGGGACTGAAAGGGAGATTAATGAAATGGTTAAGGAATGCCCAATGGATATGAATGGGCTAAGCACCAAAGTAAATCTAAATATCATACCTTTTGAATCTTATGATTGTCTCATTGGCATGGATTGGTTGGAAAAGCACCATGATGTTTTTTACCGTTACAACAAAGATTTTACTTTATTAGATGAGGAAGGGAATTTGAGAAAAGCACAGGGGATCCCAACAGTTGTAACTATAAGAGATTCTTCAGCCTTGTAGTTGAAGAAAAGTTTTAGAAATGGATGTCAACTATTTGCAACACATATGGAGGAAGATTATAAGGACAAGGTACCCAACATTGAGGATTATGTAGTTTTAAAATAATTTGAAGATGTGTTTGGAGAAATTCAAGGATTACCACCCAAAATGGATATTGAATTTTCAATTAATTTAATTCCTGGAGAAACCCTTGTATCCAAGAATACTTATAGAATGAGCATACCCTAGTTGAAGGAGTCACAAATGCATTTTGAAGAACTCTTGAAAAAAGGATATATAGCTCAAGTGTGTCACCTTGGGGTGCACTAGTGTTATTTTTGTAAAACAAGGATGGCACCTTGAGACTTTGCATTGAATTAAAGAAGCTAAATAAGGTAATTGTAAAGAACAAATATCCTTTATCGAGGATAGATGACCTCTTTGATCAGTTGAGAGATGAAAAGCTATTTTCCAAGATTGATATTAGATCTAGATATCACCAAATGAGGATTAAATAAGAGGACATTAGTAATACTACTTTTAGAACAAGGTATAGCCACTACGAGTTCACGGTGGTGCCACTTGGATTGTCAAATGCACCAGTTGTTTTCATGTGTTTAATGAATGGTATTTTCAGAGAATACTTGGACAAGTTTGTCATTGTATTTTTGGATGACATCCTTCTTTATTCAAAATATGAAGAATAACATGAACAACACTTGAGGATGGTTCTACACGTGTTGAGAGAACATAAACTGTATTCTAAGTTGAGTAAATGCTCTGTCTACTAGAGGCAGATTCATTATTTAGGCCAGATCATATCAAAGGAAGGTATAGTTGTAGATCCTAAAAAATATAAAAGACATCGTAGAATGGATATCTCCAAGAAATGTCTCTAAGGTGACACCCTTCATGGGACTTTCAAGTTATTATAGGAGGTTCATTGAAGGATTTTCCATAATTGCTTAACCAATCACATCTCTGCCAAAGAAAGGTGTGAAATTTGAGTGGACACCTGAATGTGAAGGTATCAAAGTTCATCTGAACCCCTTCAACATATTTCTCTATGGATGCAATGATTATAGATGGTACTTCATCTTTGCAAAATTTTCGCAAAAATGTATAGTACAATACCTGCATCACAAACCTCACATTTTTGTCGTTGATACTTTTCAAATCCAAGCCCCTCTTGCCCCTAAACATCTATAATTTTTCCTTCATTAATTCTAAGAGAGCTTGCTCTCCTGACTTGTTAAACAAAATGGTCGGGTCCTCATCGGCCTTTGGAAGTTCTTTTATATGTGCAATCAACACAATATCAATTGATACTAGGGGATCAAGCGAGAATGTCCCCCCATGAACATAGCTTATCAATACCTTCACGCATGCATTAATTTATGTACTCTGCCCGAAATGCAAAATTTCTAATAGGTTCAATGTTCATTCCTTCTCCAACCCTGATGCCCACTCCCGTGGCTCTAGAAATATTGCTCATGTACCTGAGATGCTCCCAGTGTGAAAATATTTCTCCTTGTCCAACTCCATAAATTTTGTGCATCAATGATATCATGATCCATAAAATTAAGGTAGACAATCTTCCTGAGCATATCTTCATAACTAATTACACCAAACAGAACTGGTGCTATCGATAATGGGTACTTCTCATTGGCTAGTACATTGACATGTGGTGCATTTTCCATCTATGGTAGCAGGTAGCCTCTGTGAAATATTTCTGGTGGTGTCGAAGCCGAAACTTTGGCTACCTCCTCAACCTCTGGTGATGCTACTGGTCACTTCACCTGTTTTCTCGTTGTTGCAGACAGTCCTCCATTTTTCAATGGTGACATTTGTTTCCTATGATGGGTTCTAGGCCTAACTTTGTGTCTCTTCATGGGTAGTTGTGAATAAACTCTAGTGCTCTCGAAGTATCTCTAGGTTGCTCTGTTTTTCTCTCGCTCACATGCAACAATGACTTACCCTTCATGACCTTTTGTTGTTTTTGTGTCTTGATGCCAACTGTACATGTCTCACCCTTCCTTAATTACCTTGTTCAATCCACAACCAAGGGTGATGAGTTCTTTAACTAAAATATCCTTTATTACCAAATTCATTGTGTGATTTTTCCCTCATGCTGCCAATCTATCATGATTTATGATGGCTTTTATCATACAATACTCTACGATACCTTTATGACCTGTCACTCCCGCTTCACAATTGTCATTTTCTTGCTTTAATGTTTTTAACAGTCCTATCATTTCAAAATTGTGCAATGGTTCTTACCGTTGAGTCAGTTTGCTTCATAGTTTGTCTCTTCTATGTATTCTTTCGTGAATTGATGCAATTCCATTCTAATGTGTGATAGTCATCCCTTCTATGCAATCTCCAAGGCTTTGCACTCTGTAATATTTTTATTTTTTCCCTATCTAGTTTTTATTTGATTTTCTTCCCTTTTTCTACTTTTTATTTGTTTTCTATATTTTTCCTTCCTACTATGGTACAAATACTATAATACATGGGTTCTGGCATAGCCCAGATTACTGTGTAGACTAGCGGTCGGCTCTATAGAGTTTGATCTAACTTCCATTCACCATTCCTCCAATGACTTCTCCATTCAAGTTTCTTATTATGCATCACATGTCTCTTTTACATGTTGAATCACATAGGGTCCTAAACATTTCATTCTCAAATTTACTGGATGTTGCATGAACTTTCTATCATAGAGTAGTACCAAATCTCCTACTTGAAACTCTTTTTATTTGATGTGTTGATCATTCCAAGATTTCTCTCTAGCCTTCTGAACTTGTTGATGAAAACCTGCAACAAACTGATCTTCCTCCAACTGTACTAACTGTGCCAATTTATCCTCTATTGTGCCAGTGTCCAATAGCTTAGTGATTGCTACAATGAGTAGGCTAGGTAGAATGAACTTCCTTGGAATCACTACTTCATGCCCATAGAACAATATGAAAGGTGTCTGAGCTGTCAACTTCTTACTTGTTGTCATGTATGCCCATAATAATGTAGGAACTCTTAAGTCCCAATCATCTCTCCCTACATTGCAAATTTTGGTAAAGGCATTCTCCAAGATTTTATTGAAATCCTCCATTGTTCCATTAGCCTGAGTATGATATGAGGTACTATTTTGATGATGGATTTGGAACTCGTCGGTCAATGTTACAATTTTCTTATTCATAAAATGTGTGTATTGATCACTGAGTAATATGTGCAGACATCCAAACCTTGTGAATATATTCTCAAACAAAAACCTTACAATAGTCTCTATGGTGCAATTCATAACTAGGGCGGCTTCTTCCCATCTTTTCAAATACTTTTTCGCAGTGATGATGTACCTTTCCATGATCTTCTTTCTTATTGATTGATTGGTCTTGCAAAGTCTATGGCCCATTTATCAAATGCTTGCAACATAACCTATGTATTTAAAGGAATTGTATCCCTCCTAGATGGATTTAGCACTCTTTGACATGCATCACATGACTGATAATATTCCTTCGCATCTTTGTGAAGTGTAGGCCACCAAAGCCTCGCACACAAAATATTTTGTGTGGTTGATCTCCCTGCATAATGTCCTCCTAAAATCTCATCATGTGCTTAGTCAAATATCATTGGTCTCTCATTTTCCCACACACAGTGTCTCGATATTCCATCTACATCAACTTGTATAGATTCCCTCCAATCAACTAATAATCTATTGCTTTCACTACCATTTTTTTCTTCTGTGATACTGACATCTTTGATGGATCCATACATGTACTTATAAATTGTATGATGACCGATAAGTAATCATCCATCATATTCACTGTAAATAGATGTGCATCTAGCAAGTTTTCATATAAATGGCCTGCATCTTTAGCTAACATTATGCGTGATAGATTAGATGGATTTGCATTCAGATTCATTGGTTTTACTATCACCTCAAAATTGTATTCCTGTAGCAATAGTAGCCATCTACATATTCTCCCCCCAACATTGGATTATTGACTAAGGATTTTAATGTAGAATGGTCTATATACATCTAAAAGTGAGACCCCAATAAATAATGTCTGACATTTTTTAGTACATAGACCATTTCCAATCCTTCTCGTTCTGTGGTAGTATAATTCTTCTCTTTTATAGAAAACTTCCTAATTGCAAAAGATATTGGATAATCTATTTCTCCTTCCCTTAGTTGTGACATCACTTCACTCAAAGCTATGGACGATGCATCTACAGGTACGTGGAACACTTTGTTCCAATCCAGAAATATCTAAATCAATGCAGTTACCAGTTTTTGTTTCAAGGTGTCCAACCCCTTTTGGTAGTCCTCATTCCATTGAAACTTGTATTCCTTCTTCAGTAACTTTTCCATCGGTGTTGTGATCTACATGTATCCTTTGATAAATTTCTTGTAATAACCTATATGACCCAACCTTTTCCTCATATTTATGATTGATGTATGAGGTTCTAACTCCATAATTACTATTATGTTTTTTGGATCTACTAATAGACCATGTTTGCACACTACATGTCCCAACAAAATTCCAAACGGTGCGAAAAAATACACTTTTTCAGGTTCAATTAAATCTGACACTGTTTACACCTATCCAACATCATCCTGAGCACTGCTATGTGATCCTTTAGTAGACTGAACATAGTCCAATCATCCAGGTACACTTCAAGGAACTTATGAATAAATTACTTGTATATTGCAACCACTACTCTAGAAAACATCGTCACAACATTCTTCAATACAAAGGCCATGACTATATATTGATAGCTCCCCCACTCTATCGAGAAAGTGGTCTTGTGTCGATTCTCCTATGCAATTTTTATCTAATGGTACCCAAAGAATCCATTTTTGAAATAATAAGTCTTTTGTCCTCCTACATTCTCCATTACCTCATCTATGAATGGTGTGGAAATGGATCATGTAAACATGCATCATTCAACTTCCTTAGATCCACGTAGATCGTGATCCCTCCTGCCTTTTTTTCTTGCACTACCATTGGAATTATCCATTCAAATTCCTCTATAGGTTCAATAATTTCCGTGTCCAACATCCTGTCTAGTTCAACTTTCACATTCTATTTCTACTTTGGATTTAACCTATAAGGCCTCTGGTGCAATGGCTTAGTTTCTAGTTTCAATGGAATATTAATCTCACCCAAGTCTCCCACTATCCCCTTCATCTCTAAAAATTTCATTGGGAATGGGTCTTGGTATTCTCGTAGTAAGTATGCAATATTCTCTACTGTCTCATCATTCCAATAGTCTCTTATCTGCACAAACTTGGGATTCTCTGTTGTCCCAATGTTTACCTTTCACATCTTTATCGCTTGTGTGTATGTGTCAAACTCAAGCTCTAGTCCTTCTACTACTCATTCTCCTTCTTTTTCAGGTACTTTTGCATTTCTAGGATCATCCTCATCCTATCCTTCCTTAGATACATTGTAGCATTCCAGTAACTCATGGACATTTATATTGGCTTTGTGCGCACTACACACTAATATTACCTCCATCGTTCCTTCTTCCAATAAATTATTACTTTGAATAGCCTGTAACACTACATCTATTGATGGAGATTCATTTTCAAATGTGAACATGAATCTGAACCTCTAGATCAACTCTTCCCATCATGTCGTCTCGATATGCATTTCCAATTCCAAACAATAGTTCTTCGGAATTGTGTCCAGTGTGTGTATAAATTTGTGCATCCATTCTATCTCCGGTAATGAACTCCATAAATCCCTACACTACTCAACATGGCTTGTTGGGTTACTCTCTCCTGTATAATTTTGTGCAATGTTTTCTTCCTCAGTACCAAACCTTATTTGCATGAGTTGGTTTCACTCTGGCCAATTTTTATCCATTCTCTATGTGCATGCCACCATCTAGCTGGAGTTTTTTTTATGACGACATCAAGTGCTAACAACCTTTGTTGTTTGGGTACCTACAATTCAAATTCCTTTACAAATATTCTTATATCAGTTCATCCATCATACCAAGGTGGATCATACAACTCTATTCCAATCCAGTGCAAGGATATGTTTATGTGTGCACATCATCTAGTTGACACTTCATGCATCCTCTATTGCCAATTCTCTAGACCTGCTTTTGAATTTGATGCACACAAACTAATACTTCTCCAACTCATCACACCATCCGATGTTTGGTTGACATAATCCTTCATCTGCACGGTCATGTTATATAATTTTTCAATGTCATTCCCTCCTGATGGCTCTATGTATCTTCTTGCTTATGATGGGTCCAAGGGTGTAGTAACTTTTAAATATCCAACCTCAAATATCATCTCCCTTATTTTAAATTTAATGATTGTCTGGTTATAAAAATCCCATTCCATTCCCATCAATGCTAGATATGGTTGAATTTCATCCATGATCTCAATAACTTCAAACTCTTCCATGTTGCACACCCCATCAATGTTCACAACTACTCCTATCAAATGACCAATCGGGACTATTTTGTGTTGATTTGTGAGCCTTAACTAAACAAGAGACCACACTAACTTGGGTTTTCCCATCATCTCCCATGTCTTCTTAGGTAAAAAATTCACTTCATATCCCAAGTCCAAGATGACATTATCCACGTCGTACTCTCCAATCTACCCACTAAATCTGAATTCTTCACTGATTATCTTCCTACATAGTACCTGATTTTCCATCCTTTGTGCGACAAGAGTTTCCCTTCCTCATGTGCAGTGATCAATCATGTCATATAGTGCACTTAGTGCAGTTTCATATTTCATTAGCTCTACACAAATCCTCAATAATTATGTTAGATTTATTACCTTTCCAGTTGGCTTCTCTTTCAAACCATGATCTTCTACATGCGGTGGAGGTGATGTTGATGCTCCCCAATCTTGTTCAAGTACTTATTTTCTCACTTTTTGATATGCCTCCCTTTCCTGTTGAGGATCAAAATTTGGCATAGGCCCTATTGACTTCCTTACCCATTTCTTAGTCTGCTTTCCTCCATTTCTCATATCATCCCTTGTTCTATCTCCTCCGCATGTAAAAACTTCTATTATTGGTCCTTCATTCTATTTTTCAACTGATATCTTATGCAAATTCTGATTGTGATTATGGTTTTGGTTACCTTTGGCCTACCATTTCACAACTAGTTGAGGACAATATTCTCTCGCATGATCCAAGGCTCTGCAGTATGTGCACATTGTACATGGATTTGGGCAGTCATGAGCCAAGTGTCCCAGTTGATTATAGGTATAACATATTATCGGTCCTCTTCCTCCTCTACCAAAATTTCCTCTTCCTCTACCTCTACCAAAGTTTCCTATGTTCCCTTGATTTAAACCTCTTTGAATGTTATATTGTGGACCACCCCCTTATTCTACATCATTATCCTCTTGAATCATGTACATATATGATGTGTGTTCTCTCATCAAGTCGAACGTGCAAAAATCCTTCTCTTCATGTCCCACAGACTTGCAAAAATTGAAAAACAAGTTCCTTGGTTTACTCTGATACTTCTATAGTAATGCACACTTAGTGGGATGATCACCCCATTTCTTATATATCTCACAATACCCTCCTCTGGGTAATGGATTCAGTGCTCCAGTTGCTAAATACTGCATGAATTCTAGGCATTCGTCCTTGTGATGGCCTTCAGTTCAGCACTTGGTACACCAAATTTGTTCTCATTTATCCTTACCTTTTGTAAGTTCGTCCAGTTGAATCGTCAATGCAACCAACTTTGTATGAACTTGTGTCATTCCTCCACTATCTCCTACAAGAGATGACTCTAATTTCATTGCAATTTTTAGCGCCTGAGACTACAACACAACCCTCTATTGAATCAATGGTCTGTGAATGTGTGGCAGAATCCCTGCAATAAACCATTCTTGATGTTGTTGATATGGGATATGGAAATTCAATCTACCCATAACATCATTAAATATCTTATCAAAATCCCATACCAGATTTGTTTTTACCTATTTAATCTCCTTCGGTTTTGTGATGTTCTATGACTCTAACTTTGGCTTCTTGAACTCTTTCATAACCGCTTACCTTATCTCGACCAAAGTTATTGCATGTCCTATAGGTGTGATACTCTGTAAATTCATATACCATACTAACGCATGACCTCTAAATGTTGTCTCTAATTGCGCAATATTCACAACCTCATCTTGTACGTTCTTAGTGGCCCAAATTGTTTTGTAGACAAACAGATGTTGTTCTAGATCCTCTGACCCCACTCCCTAGAACTCAGTAAGTCTAAGAGTATTATCTCGACAACAGAACCATTTGTTGGCACAGGGGAAGACCCAGGGTTCAACTCTAACAGTGCACCAACAAACCCTAACTATTGGCCCTTAAGGAAGCACCTGCGAAGCAGATGAAGTCTCACCCGAAGTAGCAATAGGGGGGTTGCAGGACACATGTGTCTACAACAAGAGGAAATTCAAGATGATTCCAGAGCAACGACACAGATAACCTAGAGATCCTTAACAATATTCTACTTAACTTCGCGAAGTTAGTTATATCTCTTAATTTTAGTAAGGAAAACAACAATGCAATAACAATATATCAGATAGAAAATAACACAGCATTAACCACATAGAACACCAATATTTTACGTGGTTCACCCTCTCCCTAGAGATATGCCCAAAGAACTGTGTTTATTGATAAAGTATATGAAAATACATAGTTCTATCTATGCACTCAACTGTAGATCCTTATCTCTCTCCTCTTACCTCCCAACCATGTGCACCCAACTACATATTTGATCTTTGCACCCAACTGAAGATCCAAAATAAAATAATGCTCTTAGAAATAACACTTTTACATCTCAATCTTTCTATATCTCTCTCTCAACTCTTATGGACCTCTATTTATCATTCCATGACTCTTAGAAACCCTAGACCGGAGTCTAGGTGCCAAAACCCTAGGTGAAAAAACCCTAGGTACCAAAACACTAGGTACCAAAAGCGTAGGTCCACATAACCCGCATTTTAATGACTTCACCAACCTATTCTTCCTTCTTCTCCACAAGGTGCTCCAAAGCACTCATTAGTGTCTTCTTCTACTTACTGACTTGTCCATGATCTATTCTCTTTGTTGCTTTGTATTCCTTGATCTTCTCTTTCAATGACTTTCTTTCCCTTACTTCATTCCTTTTTTTATGCTTCTTTAACCACTTCGGCCCTTCCTCGGTTTGTGTGCCTTCCGCACACTTCATACTTTGTCTTTATTCTTCTTTAATCTTCTCTTTTATCTTTAATACCTAACCAAGGGCCAACATCCAACCAAAAATACACTACAAGATTAGTTGGGTTACTTAAATAATTCAGTTGTCTTACCAATTCAGGAGTTCAATTCCTCGACATTGTGGCCCTACACCTTCCAGTTTTCTCCACTAATATTTCTAGCCACTCACTCGGAATAATTGGAAATTTGCCAAAGAAAATTTCATGTAGATCTATGTAGACATACATTTTCATCCATTTCTTTTCACTCATCCGAGGATTCCTATTCTCCTATCGTGCAAACTATTGTTCCTTTCTTTCCAACCATTCTAAGATATCCTTCTTAGTCAGCCTCCAAAACATTCCCTTAATCGCAAATTCCAGGTTCTGGCAATGGAACCATTTGTTTGTGTTGTTCATAGGTTGTAAGACACTAGGTTTGAGTCATATTCAACCAACAAAACCTACCAAACACCGAACCTTTTGGCATCACATGCTTGCGCATATGAAGTCTCACCCAAGGTATCTAATGGGACTGTGAGAACTAGGCTTCTACACTATTGAGGGAATGGGATGTGGCTATATTGTTCCTTCTTCTTTATAGTTTCTGTGCATGATATTTGTCCTTGTTCCTTATTAATTACTTAGTGATTCAGATTCATACTATCATGTTATTCTAGATTCATATATATTTCATTATTGTAATAGTTATGAGTATTGCACCATGTTTAACCATAAAACAAATCTATATACAATGCATTCAAACATAATTCATAATAAAACATATAAAAGACAGACAACAAAAGATTCAATATAATCTCTTTGGAATTCCTTTATTGATTCTTCTCATCAACAGTCTGTTAAATTCAAGAACTCTGGAACCCAATCATATGGAGGAACCCCTAACAACAAACCATAACTCGAGAGAGGAACAATGAGGAACCAGAGTTGAACCCCATTTTCCAAACCCGTTAAATATTTATACAAAAATCTAGGGATAACAACCCTAATCTATTCATCCCAAAAATACCCCATTACAATGCATACTTCCCTTAGCTAACTAGATGTTCATGTTGCTTTCTCTCTCCATGTTGATTTTTTGTTGTTCTTCTATTTTTGGAATGTCGAGTTGTCATCCTTCTATCATGATTTATTCTATCTCTTTCTTTATTTATCTGTTGTCGGCTTTATTCTTTTGTCTTTGTTCTCTCTTACATATGCGCACTTTCCTCCTTCTATGCATTGTCCTTCTGGATGAACCTTAGTTGTGCACTCCCTAGATTTCCTTCTTCTTCCGCACACGTTTCCTATACTTAGGATTTTCCCCCAAAACTATATCAAAACTACAAAACTGTTTCCAAAGCTTTCCTTCCAACATAAAGACAGTGAGACCTTGAAAATAACTCAACTGGACTGAAATTTCCAGGTTGTGTAGAAGGAGTTGGAAAATGGGAGAGTCCATTAAATCCTTTCATTAGTATTATTATGTTTCTCTCAGATGAGAAATTGATATGTTGTGTATGAGAATACTTTGGCATGAGGAATGTTGATGGTTTCATAATTGTATAAACAACTAAAAATTTGATTTTTTTTACACCCATGAAAATGTTGATGGAAATGAGATGGGATGAATGTAGATGTGATAGAATGTATTTGAAAATATTTTGTTGAATTAAATGATGTGGTACATGAATTTTATTTTGCATGATAGTTGATCTGATTGTGAATGTAATGATGCATGAAGGAAAATAGCTGCCAACGATGGAAAACCTCGGGAAGAGAATAAATACAAGAGGGTTGTTGTTGAAATATTGATGGAAGGACTTAGGAGTACCCATGAATCACCAATGATAAGGTAATATCAGAGAAGGTGTTGGAAGCCATAATATGTATAAAATTATTTATGCCTATGTGGCATAAGGTTTGAAAGGTATTGGGTAAGAATCCCTTCTAAAATATTCTATTATTTTAATGATATGAAAATGATTTTGAATGGTTGTGGCATGCCATTGATACCTGATCTGAGTAAGATTTAGGAAGAATAACCTGAATGATGAGAGGTATGAACCCTGACATCCAAGGATAATTAAGAACATTGCAATAAAGTTCATGAACAAATATGTCCTGAAATCTTTGACCCATCAAGAATTATTGGTAACAAAAGTGCTCATAAGTATCACGTTGATTGAATGTGTTGAGGGAATGCATGCTTTCATTAGAGGTAGGACAATATATCTCCCAATAGGGGAGGACAACCTTCCAATATTTTACAGAGTTGTAGCAATGGTATAAACAAGAATTGGTTGGCCATGAATGTTGGCACCTTGGTTGCTAGTGAAGAAAGAATGATAGAATGCATTCATGAGAAACCTTTAGTTTCTTGTGTGTTGATTTGAGGTCATGATAAATTTAGAATAAGAGGCAGAGTCATGTTGTAATAAGGAATGAGAAAAAATAATTCATATGTTAAAAGGTTGTATGAGTCCCAACACACCATAGAAAGAGTGGCTAATATAAAAAATTAATCAATCTGAAATCCAATGCAAGGATGCATGGTGTATGATTGTGACCAAGGACATTGGCACATTAGTTGAATCTATTTTATATTAAAATTTCATTTGGGAAATGTGTAGTATGTTGAAATAATTCATGTGTAAGGAATGATATTTCTTTTTTCTTTATGTCATTGAATAGATAAAATTAATTTGATAGTTAGTATGCATAATTATGAAAATTGTTGTGAACTATTTCAAGCGTGTAATGAAATATATGTCCATGATAAATAACAATTTGTTTGGCTATTTGAAGATAGAATTGTAGGAAAGAGGATATGGGATATGGAAGTATTGTAATCCCATGAGGAAGACCAATTTCTGTTAAGAAAAATTGTTATGAGAAGGAAAAATATCAAACTTTTGAATATGGTTCTTGTATGGAATAGATCTAAAAATGAAATGAAATTGTGAAATTTAAATATGTGGGTAACAAATTTGAAAACAAATATGATTGAATTAATGAAAATATCTCACAATTTAGGTATGCATATGAAAATGGGTGTGTTACACACCTAAATTTCACACCACCATGTCTCACTTAAGTGTCATAAGTGTCGTATGCACCTTACTAAGTGTTGCATGCACTTTATTAAGGTTCACAAATTTCACACCATGTAAGAACATTTTTCATAATCCCTAGTCATTGTGGAGGATAAAAAAACATCATGAGAAGGTCGAATTGATACTTTTTATCTTGATTTTTTGATCATTTTTGAAGGTCAACGCTCCCCTTCCCATGTATAGGGAGAGTTGAAATCTTATCAATGCTCCCCTGCCCATGTATAGGGAGTGTTGACAACACTTTGTGCTTAGTGTTGGGGGATATTTGAAGTGGTTAGAGGGATTTATAGCTATCCCACCTTATTCTAAGGGTTAGTTCCGAGAATATGAAGTCAAGGATTCGAGTCATATCTTGTTAAGCCCTAAATAGTGGCACAATACCCCTTAATTGGGGCATATTAAATTAGTAATGTTATTTTATTTATGTCGGATTGGGTCCATTAGTTTTAATTGTACCTCCTAGTCTCCTATATATACCAAGGAGACCTTTTTGTTTGGAATCATGTTGTATTTGGAATTTATGTAGTGTATAAGGAGGTATCCCCCTAGAATAGGTTTATTATCTAAAATTCTCTCTTTTTCAAGGTGTTGAGTACTTATTCTAAGGTTTTTCTATGTTATCTTGATATTTGGTTCTTAACTTTTGGTATAACATCTCAAGATCTTGGGGTTTCGCTGCTACATCTGAGACACCTTGGTATTTTCTCTATACCTTTTTTTCTATGAAATTTCAAAAGGAACCCCTTGGAGAATATTTATTAGAAATATCAAGTTAAGTAGTGTTCAAATTTCAGCTCCCGAGGCCTTATACTTTCGTAGATATATCCTTTCTAAGATAGGGTTCTAGAATCATCCTGAATTTAGTCATCGGGGAATTTTCTCTATGATTTTTTTCTGTAATGTTTCAGACCCTAAAATATAGAGGATATTCATAGAAATTATCATGGTAGTTGTGATAAAAATTTCAGTTTATTGTTCATCCTGCTTTTGTAGATACACCCTGTGCAAGATAGGGTATCTGACTAGCCATATTAACTAGTCTCAAATAGATCTTCCGGGTAAAACAATGATATATTCTTTAGTGAGTATCCAAATTGAGTGAGACTGGTTGCATTGGATAGTGAATAGTCTATAGTATTTCTGGTACAAGTTTCAGAATCCAATATCAGATATTATGATCTTGGCATGCTTTACAAGTACACTCTCCTAGAAAGGAAAAACATCAGCAAGTTGTGGGGAAGTTACCATAACTTCCACTTGGAACATAAAATTGTTATCAGACCTATGGCATTGCAGAGAAGAAATATAAGAGAACTATAAAAAACAAAATTTCATACCCATAAGGGCTGAAATTTGGGAGATACAGCAGAACAAAGATCGTCTAGTAGAACCACCTCGAAATCAAGGTTTAAAAGTGATACTTGGCGAGCATGCCACTAAAAAAGGGAACTTCTACACCAAATAAGCCTCCAGACAGTCCTAATTGGACTCTTGATGAAGGTGAATAAATTTCATAGGGACATAAATGATTTACAAAAGAATACAGTAACAAAAGATGAACTACAAGGGATGATGGATGGTTTTAAAATGGATATCATGGAAGGATTGAAAATTTTCCGAATAGAGAGGACACCTGAAAGTGAAAATGTATCCCATGAAATTCATGATGATGAAACAAGGAAGATGAATCAAGAATGGAGAAACTCCAACTTTGGGTTGAAGACCAACCACTTTCCTAAGATCGATATGAGGAAGTTTGATGGAAAGGATCCAATCACATGGATACTTCAAATGGAGCAATTCTTTGATCTACATGACGTGCCACATACACAAAATGTACATATTGCTTATTTATATTTAGAACCCAATCATTTTTTGTGGTATCGATGGATTTGTTCTCTCAAATCACTCGTGACTTGGACAATTTTCATGCAAGAATTGATAGCACACTATGAGGATACAAGGAGCAATACCTTCTTTATCCAATTGATAAATCTCAAGAAAAAGGGTTTAGTTGCAGAGCACATTGAGAAATTCCAAAGATTGAATATAAAGGTAATAGATATTCCAAATGAGAACCTAATTGATGTATTCATAGGAAATTTAAAGGATAACATTCAACATGAGGTTCGCCTTTGTGAACCCAAATCATTGGAGAATGCATTCAGGGTGGCAAGAAATGTTGAAAGTAAAAATATGGCTATGGCTACTAGAAGGACCACTCCTAACATCTATCAAGAGAATAATTTTCCTTCTTCTAAAACACCTCAACCTACAAGTTTGACACCTTAGCAATTGTATGAAAGAAAAGAAAAAGGTTTATGCTTTAATTGTGACATCAAGTACAGTAAGGGACATAAGTGTGGTGAGAAGAAATTATTCTACATATATTGTGAAGAGGAAGAAGAACAATAACAAGAATAAGAACCATCTCAAGATGAAAACGTAGAAGCGATTTCTTCTAAATATTTGACTCCCATGATATCATGTAATGCATTGGCTAGAATTAACACTCCTCAAACCATCAAGATCGAAGGATATATAAAAAATAATAAGGTAATAGTCCTAATTGATTCTGGTAGTACTCATAATTTCATTCACTATAAATTAGCCAAATCTCTCAATTGATTTGTATATCTAGTGCCAAAGTTTCAAGTAATGATTGTAGATGGAGGAACTATCAATTGATCAGGAAAATGCAATAAGTTCAATCTTACTATGGGGGAATATGCAATGAATAGTCCAATGATTTCTATACCCATGGTTGGGGTTGATGTCGTACTAGGAATCCAATGGTTAAAATCATTAGGAACAATGGCTCTTAATTTTCAAGCACTTTTCATGAAATTTTCATTGGAAGGAAAATAAATTGAGTTAATGTGTATCATAGGGAAACCCAGTAAGGTGATAAGATCTAATGGAATGAAAAAATTATTGAAAAAGGGGCATCATGGTGTAATTGCACAAATATTCTCACTAGATGTTCAAACATATAATCCATATATTCCCCTATATCTCCAAGGGATCATTGATAATAATTCCGAAGTATTTGAAGATATTCCCAAAGGTATTCCACCCACTCGAAATCATGATCATGTTATTCACCTAATTCTTGGAACTATTCCTCCTAACATCAGGCCTTACACATACCCTTATGCCCAGAAGAGTGAAATTGAGCGTATGGTTGAAGAAATGTTAGAGGTTGGAATTATTAGACCTAGCCAAAATTATTACCCTGCACCAGTGGTAATGGTACTCAATAGAGATGGCTCATGACGTATGTGTCCATATTATAGAGAGGTCAACAATATCACTATTAAAGATAAGTTTCCCATTCCCATCATTGATGAATTGTTAGATGAACTACATGGAGCAATCTATTTCACAAAGTTGGATCTCTGTTCAGGGTATCATTAGATTAGAATGAATGAAGCAGATGTCCCAAAAAAAACATTTCAAACTCACGAAGGCCATTATGAATTTGTGGTCATACCTTTTGGCCTTACAAATGCACCTTCCACATTCCAATGGTTAATGAATTCCATTTTCAAGCCCTTCCTTCAAAAATTTGTGTTAGTATTTTTTGATGATATACTAATCTATAACAAGTCTTGGGAGGATCATGTGCGACATGTTGACAAGGTGCTACAACTACTAAAGGAGAAAAAACTATATGCCAAACCATCCAAATGTTTCTTTGGGGTGAAGGAGGTATAGTATTTGGGTCATATTGTATCTCATGAAGGTTTCAAGGTAGACCCTAACAATATTAAGGCCATGATGGACTGGTTTATTCCCAAAACATTGAAGAATCTTAGAGGATTTTTGGGTTTGACAGGTTACTACCCCAAGTTTGTTCGGAACTACAGAAGAATAGAAGCACCTTTAACGACATTAACTAAAAAGGAGGCATTTTCATGGACTCCAGAGCCAAATCAAGCTTTTGAACAACTTAAAGAGGCGATGTGCAAGGCTCCTATATTGACCACACCAAACTTCACAAAAACTTTTATTGTGGAATTTAATGCCTAGGGAAATGGCATTGGTGGTGTTCTAATGCAAGAATGAAGGCCTCTTGCTTTTGAAAGTCGGACACTCAAGGGAAAGGACTTACACAAACCCATTTATGAGAAGGAAATGATGGAAGTACTACATGCATTGAAGAAATGGTGACCTTGCCTAATAGGCAGGCAATTCAAGGTCAAAATAGATCATGATAGTCTTAAATACTTCTTGGAACAAAGACTATCTTCCGAAGAACAAAAAAAGTGGGTGACCAAGATATTGGGTTATGATTTTTAAATCATATATAAAAAAGGGAAGCAAAATGTTGTGGCAGATGCACTCTCAAGAAAGGATGAATATGTTGAGGCATTTCTTTGTGCTATCTCAATCATCCAACCCGATTGGATAATAGAAGCGAGGGATGAATGGAAGAATGTCGAAAAATGTGTGGACTCTCATTCAAAGGTTGCAATAGGATTCTAGTGCATCAGATACATTTACAAGGAAAAATGATTCACTATGGTACAAAGATCATTTATATTTATGTAAGAACTCCCAACTCAAACAAAACGTACTATTGGAATTGCACACCTCTCCTATAGGAGGGAACTTGGGATTTTTGAAAACCTGCCATAGGGTCAAGAAGGATTTTTTGGGGATGGCCTTAAAACTGATGTTAAAGGTTTGTGGAAGAATGTTTGGTTTGCAAACAAAATAACGTGGAAACAATTAATACCCCATGTCTTTTACAACCATTAGCCATCCCAATTCAGTGTTGGGATGAGGTTTCCATGGATTTCATCACAGCGTTATCGAAGTATTAATGAAATATTGTCATCATGGTGATTGTTGATAGACTAACCAAGTATGCACACTTTTGTGCACTCTCTCATCCCTTCAAATCAAGTACAGTTTCCACCGCATTCGTGGAAACAATTCAAAAGCTACATAGAAGCCCAAAGATTATTGTAAGTGACAGAGATCCCATCCTCACTAGAAATTTTTGGACAAAATTATTTTCTTGTTTTGGTACTCAATTGGCTCATAGTTCATCCTATCATCCTCAAT
>ML827049.1:40607-61182 GCA_009831015.1 Picea engelmannii | reverse complement strand
CCATTTATTTTGTGTGACTACTAAGAATATTCCAGCCATATTTAATCCTGTCCATAGAAAACTTATTAAACACTAAACCCTTATTAAATCTGCCCATTGTCAATAGGTATACGCTTTTCGGCGTAATTGCAACCTAATGATAATCGAAGGGAACGTAGTCCTTGCATAGGATCGTTGAGAGAAAGACATGAAGACGATGATAGTGGTTCTTCTCCTATTCAAAGCGCAGAACATCGCTCTCCTTAGCAAAGAACTTAAGGAGCGTGGAACTGACCATTTTTAAGCGTGTCCACACAGTTAAAGGAAATAAGCGGACAATAGATGAATCTCTCTCCCCAGGTATAAGATTATATCAAGTCGGCCTTGATCAAAGCATCGTCGTCGAATACATCGCACCAGTTAAAAGATCTAGTGTGAATGTTTCCTTTTTATTTCAGTGTAGTCCTCAAATCACAGAGTGTAGTTCGCTGGTCTAGTTTACAGAGCTTCTTCCATGAGGAATTTGTTCCAATCGAAAACATTGACTACCAGAATGACGAAGAAGCATGCACGAAAAATCACAATCGATCCAATAAGATCCCACACAGATATGATTTTTCGTTATGCATCGCATATGTATGGGATTGTTATAATGACTTAAAAAGGAGAATCGATCAACTATCATTCAATTTGAACATTGATCAGTCCAACGACCTATTTTCTTCGTAATAAAAACAAATAGATCGCGGGGCTAGTCGACATATAAAAAGAATCGACCGAGTCAAGTCTTGGTCGATGTTGCGAATGATTGATTTCGTCGAAATGTGGATTGAGGATCGACCAAGATTGATTGACTCTACATGTGGGTCGTCCTGGAAATAAGGCGACTGAAGGAAGGCGACTGAAATACATACTCCGTCGACAACAATGTATGTATTTTTCCATTAAATTTGATTAGCATCAGAGCATAAAATTAAAAGATCGAGCATGGATGATGAGCATGTTGGCAGCGGTCAAAGGCAAGGCTAAAATATCAAGCATGGATGATGAGCATGTTGGCAGCGGTCAAAGGCAAGGCATTCAAGAGCGAAAATTTTTTTCAGAGACACACACATGGAGAGATGAAAAGAAAAAATGATGAGAGAATAATGGCTTATTTGATTGAAACCCCTTGGTATAAAAGTTGCAACATAGTTCCTGAGTTGTGACCTTCGAAGCTAGAAAGTAGAGAAATGGTAGATTGGTCGAGGTATGGACTTCCACCATAGGGTGTTGTGACGTAGGTGCGAGATGAGCCTAGGAGGAGCCACTCACCACTGTGAGACTCACTAACTGCACGTGCATCTACCATATTGAAGACCAAGGCTAAAGAGTAACGTGTTGTATCTGCACACTTTCTCAGGACGAGCAATGAATTGAATGTGGGGGGGAAGTTGAGGGGGGCTCTTAGGCCCTAATAGTCATCACATATATGTTAGATTACATGATAATATGTAATAAATCAAGAATATATGTAATAAGTGGATAAAACTAAGTAAATGTCTATAACTAGTGGTATATGTAACTAAAGAAAGGATTAGTTGGATTGGGTGCAATGGTCCAACCATTCATCTATTGCATAAATAATCTTAGATATGGAATACAAACTTAGAATGGAATATCTTCCCTAAATTCTCTATTCTTGTTCAGTTACATGTGTGTTCTTGATATATTTAAAGATGTAGTCTCTCTTGTAGGTTTGCCTTTATTCCCTGGACTACAACAACTTCTCAGGGGCACATCTTTTGCATACAATCTATGTTTTGGGTGTTTAGTATCCTGTTGGAAATATATACCTAAGAAGTACAATCAATGGCAAGGTGTTACGAGGAAAATCTCTCTATGGCTAGGGGTAAACCACAACAGACGGAAATGACTGCAGAAATCAACTATATTCTCAAGTATGCTATATAAACAAATATGCTAGCAAGACAAGATAAAATGCCCACCTCACGTTCAATGAAGTCCATCGTTGAGCACTTAACCCAAACCAATACACCTTCACCTAGTCCTCAACAACCAAGCAACACAAACATATGGTGATAATATATGATGTTAGCACATTCAATAGCATAATCCATCAACATTCATAACAAATATGCCCATGGAATATTAATTCAAATATTTGCAAGATATCAATTGGGCGAGAAAAGAGCATTTCTATTAAGATATGATCAACAGAAGTGAATAAGTTACAAACTTTTGTGTTGACACGGTTCGAAACTGAGAAACTAAGTTCCTTCCAGCTAGGCCTCCACCACTTCAACCCTCCATCAAGGCAAGCTCATATAAGAGAGACAATGGTGTTCTCAATCAGTAAGGGAAGAGCTTGGGAGCTGAGCACTGTGTTCAGACTTAAAGGATAAAGGGATGCAGACTCAATGTGAAGTGAATAATTCCTTAAGAGTAACTTTGTTCTCAAAGTTGAATTCTTTCTCCTCTTTTTCATAGATTGGAATTGACCATTTATAGCCTTCAAGTGGAACTTAAGGGCCGAGTCGAAACGTTTTAGTATATGGAAGTCCAAGGATCATTGATCTCGTGATGTGTCATGGAAACCTGACACTATTTTTCAATTTTGGGCACATTTCTCGATGTACACAGGTTGTAGTGGTACAACTTGCGTATACGTTTGTTGTATAGTAGGCAAGGTGGGTATATGTGGAAAGATTGTATTTTTAGCTCTAGGATTTGCAAAAAGGGAGTACACATTTGCATAGGGAAATGAAAAAAGACCTTCTGTGCAAGATTGCATGGGGTGAGGAAAATCTTTCAATAATAGATGCCCCCTAATTTGTGAGGTCGGAGGAGTATCTGCGATGGCTGAAATACATTATAAAAACCCAAAAGTGGAGTAATGGGGACCCAACTGGAAGAACTAGTTGCTCATTACAATATGTACTGACTTTGCATACATGGCTGCCAATTTGAATTACACTATAAATCCATGTGAAAATATACCAAACAACTGTCCATGGCCATGAATAGGAAAATACAAATGCAGTTACATGCCAAAGGATGTCATAGTCATGAATAAGGTCCAATAGAACCAGTCTCAAAATCAATCTGAACATATCTGTATACAATGGAGTACAATATGATCTCCCATGATCACTGAAGTCACACATGTATTGGTCCGATGAAAATGAAGCAACAACTCAGGAAAGCTGTGGCTACATAATGATGTCTTCAAGTCTTCTACACAATCTGCCAAAGGTGCAAGTCTACATTGTGTGAATAAAGGAGTTGAGGTCAAACACAATGAGACTTTGTTTGATTACTGGTCATTGAGGTATACCGTTAACAAAAGCGAGATAGCCTATCGATGATGAAAGTAGGTATCAAGGCACTGAGTACATTCTTACAAGTGTGAATAAAGGAGTTAGGGTCGAACACTTGAAGAATCCATCGATCATGAGACATTGATGTATTCCCAACTGTCGATGGCGAGAGAACCTACCATTAATGACTACAAGCCTCTAGGTACTCATAGGACTCTAGGTCTCATTTCCAGAATAGATGAGTTGAAGTCGATGGAAGGAGACCTGCTGAAAGGAGAGCATTAAGGCATCTCTCATCATTCAACATGAAGTACAAAGAAGGAGCTTGATGATTTGGAGGAAATCAGACGAAGAACGTGTTCACGAACCAACGAACCTGTGCATCTTTTGGGTGTGCAAAGTGCAAGCGGTACACGAAAAAAACCCTCTTAATAGAAACCATTGAGGAAAACTATTGATAAAGGCGAGGAAAACATCAATAAGGATAATGGAATTCAAGACACTGCACAAATCCCAATGTGTGAATAGATGTCTTTCCATCGAACACAAGGGAAACCACCCAGTCAACGACCAATGATGAAACATTGACTGTTGGGTTCAAGGTTACCTACCAATGAGGAAAGTAGGACTAGGGTGCGTAATAGGACTACAACTTCATGTGATTATGAGACAAACTGAGGGTATGGCCGACATGCAAAGTCAAGAGTTCTAAGGAAGGGCCGACATAGGTTGACAGACATCCTTTGAACAAGAGAATGAGACATATGGAAGACTCTGACAGCATAGACTCAATGATGAAACCATGAGATGTAGGAGGCATTAATCAAACTCTCCATAGGGACTAGAAGAGTAACCAGTCGGGGGAGTAAACTGTCTGTAACGAGCTCAGCTTCTTAAGGCCATGCTAAACCCAAAATTATGATGATAAGTGGACTCAATAAATTTGTGCTCTGTTCAAAGGTGACACAACTACTGCCAATATTAGATAATACTCCCTTCCCGCCTGTCTTTTTTTGTTTTTTCATAGTCAAATGAATGCTATGATACAGAGGAGGAAATGAGTGTCACAAGTAAGAAAAACTAGTTCCAGCAATGGAATATACCTATGCTCAATGCAAGGAGGTGCATGCGGCAGATGGACACTAGGGGGAATGTTCCCTCCTAGGTATAGCGTGCCAAGTTGCAAAGGATATAAACGAGGCTCTGCTTGGTTGAGGATGCAAAAATGCTGAGGCAAATGGTTTGTAACGCAAATCGAGAATTGACTATAGGCTCAATACCACAAGCAAGGGCATGAGATGCAATTACAACTTAACGCCAAAAAATGTCCTTTTTCATAATCTTAGTCTACCTGGTTTGAAAAAGGGATAAACTTGTACCAAATAGACATCCTTTCAAATCCAATTTACGAGTGTAAAAGAGACAAGTTCACTCAAAAATATTTTCACTTTTTGAAAACAAGTCGGAAAAGAGCTTAAATCAAACTCGCTTGCGAATCCTCTGGGTATAGGTCAGCATATTTATGAATGAGAAATGAGGCTCAGCATAAATTCATGTATTAGCTATAAGGGACTCTCGGTCCTACGGAAAAAATCTTTGCATGGACACCAAATGGAGCAGAGGATCTAACTAGGGTACCCATGTTTGGTAAGTTTCTACCATTTGATAATGACACATCTTATAGTATATGGAGGGTTCTATGTCGCTAAAAAATGGGTTCGTACCTAAGGCATATGAGTGACAGTTATAGGACAATGAAAATATGCATGATGGAACAAATACCTATCATATATGTTGGGTAGCGAAAATACTTGTCCGTAGTTATGAACGGTCAACATAATGCTAAAAACTGCAAGAATCCCTGGTGAAAACTACAAAAACCAACTCAATCCATTGTTGTATTAGTCCATTAGGAAAAAATACGATCCGAAACTATGTAAAGTGGGTAAAAAATGCTATAAATAGTAACAAAAACTAGATTTTACCATGTCATTTGACTTTTTTACCCAAATAGTGAATTTTGGACCAAATTACCTTTGATTTTCAACTAGTGATTGCGGGAGCGTCGAGTGACGGAATCAGAGACCTTATGGACCAGGTAAATCCTCTTCCCCTCCTCTTCCTTTATATCGGATTACATTTTGTAGTTAGGTTTTAAAAATTGAGTTATTTAAGGCGCAAATTAGTTAATTAGGTGTACACGGGCTACCATTCATCGGGTCACATATGCGCAAGGTCATACGCGACTGTGTAAAATAAATATTGCATATACTCATCCCTATACACAATTGTGAATGTTGCAACTTGTCTATATGTTCATAAACAAGGTTTTTTATGGTTGCTAACTAAAAAAATGATGTTTCTCTGGCAGGATGGTGATAGAATGGAGGGAAAGGGAACATTAGGAGGTAGATGTTATTGTGGAAAGAGATATGGGGGCCCAAATGGCTTTGAAAAGATGTGGGTTGTACAAGTTTTGGGAACTCAAAGGGATGAGGGTCGAAGTGAGGTTGCTACAGTTTCTCGTGGATTACTGGGATCCAGACAGTGAGATCTTCAACCTTGATGGGCAACCATTAAGGACTGAAGTTGAGGATACATATTTCTTGACTGGGTTGTCGCGTAAGGGTGAGGTGGTGAACCTCAAAGCCTAGGGATATGGGAGCAGTATGAATATAGAAGAGTACATAGACACTCACTATATATCAAGGACCGAGAAGGTCAGGAGTCGACTCCCCATCTGAGCGATAAACAATCTAAGCCTCAATATTGTTGTCCTCCTTTTGACCCGGATCACAAGGTCTGCTTCGTTGCACCAATAATCGAGGCCACTCATGTTCTACTCCATAGAGTGTTTGAGACCCACGGTGTATGATTGGTGCACCTCGCTATTGGCTTATATGAAGAGCTAGTTGATAGAATTAAAACAGGGTGACAAGAGGAACTTCAGGTTTGCATCCATCTTGTATAGCTTTTTCTTTAAGTGAGTTCTAGGTTTGGGACCTAGAGTCAAGATCATTCCTCGAGGACCTCATGATCTACCCATGGCATGGTGGACCAAGGTCATGAGATGATAGAGCGGAGGTAGGGTGCCCAAACCCTACAACAATGATTTATTTTACTAGTCGAGAAGACATTTCATTTCTTTGGATGACTACCCCTATGCAGGGATCGACTTCAGAGGGGACCCTAACATGCCATTGCCACCAGGGACCGCCTACGGGGACATAGGTATGTCAACGTTTTTAAATATTTCATTTTTTTATTTTTGTATAGTAAAACAAAAATATTTTTGGATGATGTTTAATTACTAACTAGACATGTGTGTGATGCAAACGTAGGTCTGCGATGGCCAGATGGGCTTCTAAGACATCGTTAGAGGCACCAGGGAGATGAGGCGGTGGGAGGAAAAGCAGAGAGAATCCTTCAAAACGTATAGGGAAACCTATCTCGTTTGACATATATGATTTCGATGGTTCAGGTAGAGGATCTTCTAGAGGCCATACAAAGGCAGGTGGTTGGCATGCCCGGAGCTTGGGTGAGACTCTTTCGACGTCTCGCAAACATCATAGTTTCTTATCATGACACACATCCAACGCAACAAGCGTATATGTTATGGATTTTGTATTATCGGTTGTATATGTGTATTGAGGGTGTTGGCCCCAATTTTGTACTATAAACATCATATTTTTTGAAATATATATAAAACATGGTTCTTTAGCTTTACTTATATTACAATGTGTACATTAATGAGATTGTTTTTTTTTCTTTAGTTATGTGACAAATTCCAATCTAAAACGAAATAAACATAAGCATTAGATACATAATTATAACTCCTAGGTATCTGATGATAAGTAATAAAATCAAATTGTCATTCTGAAAGGCGTACCCATAGGAATCGTCGAAGTAATGTAGGATCGTGCACACGGTAACCATCGTTCAATTGAAATACTACTAACTAGGAATCTAGATGAACCTCCAAAGAGAGAATACCATGTGAAATGACATCGTGAAAAAGTTCTATAAAGACGCTATATTCGACCACATTATTCATGGATGGCTCTAGGCATACACCACCTGAAGACACCAGTAGACCCTCAAGTGAGTAAACCACCCAAGTGGCGAAAGCCAAGTTCCGTGTATGAAGACTGGCTCTGTCTATGAATCCTAAGTAGACCAAAGACTCCATTGACATATGCCAACCAAGGGAAAACTCGATAAGCCAGTTGAAGAAAAAAAATAAAGGGAAAGATATATACACTAAATTACATTAGTATACAAAGATTTACACCCAATCTTGGGGCTCAAGCGTAATATATTTTCAAGTAGAGCCCATTCCTAAGCTCGACCAACATGTTCCCTTCATAATATTCTAACTCACATGCTCCTTTTTCTAAGACACGTCGCACGATATAGGGATCGTGCCACATGGTTTTGAACTTGCCTGCCCCCAGTGGTTCTTTGGATTGATCATATAAAAGGACTAAGTCATCCTTAGAATACAACCGAGGATAGATATACTTATCGTATTGGACCTTCACACATCTTTTATTCACTTCGATAGATGTAGAGGCATATTGACACTACTCGTCAAGGCTCTCTAGGTGTACAAGGTGTCACTCAAGATCATAAGTGTGAGGGGGGAGCGTGACTGCAAATATAAGAGAAGACATTTCACATTCAATAGGTAAGATTGACTCCACACCATGTACTAACTGGAAAGGAGAAAATCTGGTGCCAGTCTTGACTGAGGTTCGGTATTGCTAGAGTGAAGGATAAAGCATAATATGCCAGTCAGATTTGTTCTGGCTGACATTTTTTTACAAAACGGACTTGAGAGACTTGTTGATGGCCTCTACCTGTCCATTTGATTGGGGGTAGTAAGGGGAATAGTGACCATTCTTAAACCCCAGCTTGGATTCTATCTCTTCCATCATTTCATTCTGAAAGTGATTTCCATGATCAATGACAATCTCACTTGGGATACCGAACCTGGCAATAATTTGATTGAATACAAAGAAGGCGACAATCTTCCCATCAGATTTAATTGTAGGCATGGAATCAACCCACTTAGTAAAGTAGTCTATGGCCTTGATAATGTGTTGATTCCTCCCAGCCAAAGTTGGGTTGCAATCCACAAATTCCATCCCCCACTTGGTGAAGGGACCAACAATAATGACTGGATGGAGAAGGGATGGGTGCGAGTGCATTTTCCGAGTGAACACTTGGCAGGGGTGACACTTCTTAACTGTTTCAACACAATATTTAAATATAGACAACCAGAAATAATCGGCTCACAAAATTTTCTGGGTTGTGACAAGCCCGGATAGATGACCACCAAAATCCCCATTGTGGAAATCATTTATAACTGACTCGGCTTCGTCATGAGTTAAACAAGGATGTAGGATATTGTTTATTCCTCTATGATACAAAATTTCGCCGATGATAATGTAATTCTTAGCTTGGTATCATACATACCGTTGGTCATCTCGTGAGAGATGATGAGGGAACTTCAACGTTTGAAGATAGAGAACAATATCTCCATACCAAGGGTCGGATGACGAGAAAAGGAAAATGTGTTCATCCGCAAAATAGTCAACATGAATAACATCCTCATCCAATTGTGGGAAGTCAGATATTAACTCTGCAAAGAATAGTGATTTCCTGGATTTCGGAGAAGAGAAATCGATATCGAATTCTTGTAAAATGACAATCCATTTATTTTATTTCCCCCTTATGATACGCCCAGTAAGGACGTATTGAAATGGATTGACATCGACAACCACAATAGTTTTTCAAAGCAATATATAATGGTGTAATCGTTGGACTACATGAACGACAACCAAAGCTAGCTTTTCAACGTGAGAATATTTGAGCTCGGGACTGACTAAGTTTCGACTAAGATAGTAGATGACGTACTCACAGAGGTCATCATCCTCCTAAACCAAAACCATACCAATTGTCTCTTTGGATGCGGTGACATAAAGCAATTAATCCCTATTATAGTCAGGAGACTTCAGTAGAGGCATCAATACCAAGGATTTATTCAAAGCATCGAAGGATTCCTGGGCTCGCTCATCCCAGATAAAATGGGTTTCCTTCTTCAAAAGATGCATGAAACCTTTAGTAATACTGGCATAGTTTACTATAAACCGATGTAAAAAGTTGTCTTTCCCCTATAAACCTTGAAGTTGTCGAATAGTGCGCGGGGGAGGCAATCGAAGTATTGCCTCAACCTTTAACGAATCTACCATGATCTCGTTCTCAGAGACTAAAAATCCTAGAAGACATCTAGACCTAACACAAAATATGCATTTATGAGGGTTCAACTGAATTCTATAATGACGACATATTTCAAAAAATAGTCAAAGGTGCTTAGGTTGATCCACTCTATTACGAGAGTGAGCAGCAAGATTGTCAAGATAAGATTCGACTATATGCTTAAGATCATGGAATGCGAAGGTCATAGCAAGTTGGAAGGTTGGTCCAATGTTTTTAATGCCGAAAGGCATGTTTCAGTATGTGAAAGTACCCCAAGGACAAATAAATGTCGTCTTATGTTGATCCTCGAGTTTAATTTGAGTTTGGTTATACCCTGAAAAATCTGTCCATGAAAGAAAAAACTTCGCTTCCCACACACTCGTTGAGAATATGATCGATGAAAGGTGTCGAGAAGTTGTATTTAGGACAGGATTTTCTCAGGTCATGAAATTGCATGCATACACAAATGGTTCCTTGCTTCTTATTCATAGAAACGGGATTGGATACCCATTTATTCAAGGGAACTGGGTAGGTAAAGCCAAAATTAAGAATTTTCTCTACCTCTGTCGTAATAGTAGGGGCCTTTCGGGGATTGATAGCTCTAAGACGTTGTTGAACAAACTTAGCATCTAGATAAGTTTTAATCTCATGCTCGACAATTCGAGGGTATATTCCTGACATCTCTTCATATGACCAAGCAAATACATCTCGAAATTCCTTGAATAGCTCGGTGTAGATCAAGATTTCTTCTGGTGAACAATCTGCATCGTTGTTCTCTGGTTGTGTATGAGACTTGATACTTTCACATTATTAGAAGTCAGTTTCTTTCATCATCTTGTTTAATCTATGTTGAAACACTCATGCATGGAGGATCTAGATGAGGGTTGTAGTCATATTGTAATGTAGGTTTGATTATAGTAGGTTTTGTACAGGTTGTGTAGGCCTGTTATTCGGATTAGGGATGCGTTGCATAGGAATAGGGGTAGGACAAGGAGGGTTTTGAATAGGTGCAGCTTCCATTTGTTGTTGCATATTTGGATTCATAGGCAGTGAAAGTTGTTGTTGCAGCTGTGGGGGTGGAGGAAGACCAGGAGGATTAAATCCTAGGAGCAATTGAGAAATATTTGAAGGGTAATGTGGATAGGTGGGAAAATTTGTTGGCTGAAAGGTAACATTCCCATATGAAGGCCCTCTCCATCCTTGTTGCTAAGGTTGGATTTGTGGTTGTTGTGCTGGCCATTGAGGATAAGACATGGGAGGTACCCGTTGCTATTGTGAATATTGTGTAGTAGGGTCTGCAAACATATTGGGATTGTGTTGTCTCCATGGCTTCTTAGGGGGGTAAGACGTTTCAAGAGGTTCTCCACAACCCTTGAATATGGATTTAAGTCCAGGTAAAGAAGGGAACTCATTAGTAGAATGATCCTCTGTACAGAGGCCACAAATTTCAATAACATTAAGGGGGCATTCCTTTTCAGGATTCTTTTTCCTACACTGATGACAAAAAATTGCCAAGTCAACACTTTCTTCCTCTTGTTTCCTTTTGATTTTTGTGGTATCAAGTTGGGAACTGATGGTGTTTAGGATTTTTTTTTTGAAGTTTTCTAATAGATTCCCCAGTTCAATCCTAGTAACACCTTGTTGGCCCTTGACCAATTTTTGGGAGTTTCTTGGTCATATTGACCTATTTTGGGACTTTGACAGGCATCAAAGGAGGAGCGCAAGATGGAGCGGAGATCACGGGATCTCGACCCACTTTTGGGTCCATTTTGGGTTTTTGGGAATATGTAATGGGATTGGGATATTGGCCCATGGGTTTTACCCATGCTTAGGCCTATTTTGTATGTATAAATAGTAAGCTAGTGAGCTAGAGGATAGATCAACATCTATGTGATGTATGCTAAGTGCATGTAAGCCCTATAAGTGCTTTGTGCCTATATGAGACTTACAGGGCTAAGTGCAAGTCATTGTAGGAAGTTGGAGAAGGCTTTGTGTTGTAACGCAAGGAAGAAGGATCAAGCGAGTTGCGTAGATCTTTTGTCCTGTGCATAGTAGGGTTTTGATGGCTTTGTTCTTGTAACCGATTAAATACACTAATAAAGAAAAGGATTTGGTGGACGTAGCCCCAGGGTGGGGGTGAACCACGTAAATCTGTGTGTTATGATTTGTGCTTCGACTTGATGTGTTCATACTTTCTTTTGTTAAGTGCTTTGATATATTTAGATAGATCTACTTATGTTTTGTGCTTAAAGAGGTGTGTGAATGTTAGATCTGACATGTATGAAGATGATTAGTGTTGATCTATGGATCTAATGTGTTTTACTGTTGCTAAGTGCTGAAATACCTTAGATCTAAGTGAATGTTGCGATGCTCTGTGCTATCTATGAAGTATAATAAGGGTTGAATATTGATGAATGATCTATGCTAGGTACTCTGTAAGCGATATAATCACAGATCTATGTCCCAGCTAAGGTTGCAGACACCTAAGTCCTGCAACCACCCTTGCCTCTACCTCGGGTGAGACTTCATCTGCTTCGCACATGTTGCCGAAAGCACCGGTAGTTAGGGATTTGTTGGTGCGTTGTAGAATTGAACCCTGGGTTTGCCCCTGTACCAACAAATGGTTCTGTTGCCGGGACCTGAAACTGTGATTGCTGGGAACTGAGAAAGAGGAAACTCTATGCAAAGATTCATCCTGAAACAGTGAAAAATCTGTGCGTATATCTGTGCCCTAGTGCGTAGTATTCTACTTGATCTGTAAAGTTTTGTACTAAAGAAAGAAGGTTAGATCTGAGAAAAAGAAGCTCAATCTGAAGAGAGAAGGCCATATCTGAAATAGAGGTTGGATCTATAGAAAAGAAGCAGGATCTGAAAGCTTTGTGCTCCAAGAAAGGTAAAAGCGAGAAGTTCTGATTGAAAGAGGTAAGATCTGTAAGCTTTGTGCTCTGTTAAAGGTAAGAATAGTTAAAAGTTCTTAGATCTGAAAGATTTGTGCTCTGTAAAAGTAAGAAAGGTGGAATTTTTTGTTTCTAGAGTATGGATCTCGGTATATCTAATAGGTTTTGTCCTAGTTTGAAAGCTAGGGTGTTAATAGATGAAAGAAGGTTTGATATGAATAGATATGATAAGAATAATGAAAGATATGTTATACCTATGCATAGAAAGAATGTTTGGACTAATAAATGTATGCAGGATCCTAGAAAGAACTTGTTGCAGGTTCTCTACCATTATCCTAGTGCGCAGTACAGAAAAGGTTGGGGATCATTTAACAGAAAGCTAGGATTAACCCTTTGTTACAGTTGGAGAAGACCAGGACATCTTGCTAAGGAATTCCCTGACATAAGACCTAGTTGTATCTATTGCAAAGCCATGGACTATGAAGTGTTGTATTTCCCTAGAATGATCGCTAAGCTTGAAGGAATGAATCTGAATCAAGGAAATCCTAAGCCAGATCCAGAAAAGGCAGAACCCCAGCAAGAATCAGAGAAGGTATTGATACAAGTGAAAGAGACCCTGAATGACCACTGACATGTCCGCTTATCAGAGATATTCAAAGAGAAGGAATGTATCGAAGAAAGAATGGGGGACTTTGACATTGACTGTGTCCTGGATGAAGAAACACAGATGAATATTATGCCAAAAAGAACCTGGGAAGCTATAGGAAGGCTTGTTATGATCCCTTCCCTAGGAGGAATAAGTTTATTCAAAGGAAATATAGTAAACCTACGTGTAAGGCTCACCTAGATACCTATGACTATCAATGGAGCTTCGATAGAAGAGGACTTTGAGATTATTAAATTTGTTGAAGACAGAGCCTCGTTTACCATGCTAATAGGAAAACCTTGGATTGATACAGATCAACCTAGACGAAAGGAGGAAGAATAAGTTTTGGAACAAAAGAAGAAAGAGTTAAAAGACTTTATGACCAAAAGGATCACACACTTGATTGAGGAACAGAAGAGAAGATCGCAGATATTTAATACTAGCAACTCATATGTTGAGGCTAAGAGAACACTAGAGGATCCCCAGAAGATTGAATTATGTATCCCAGACAAGGAAGAAGTATTACACATGAACCCTAGGAAAAAATTTCAACAGTGGGAAGTAACGAAGACCAAAGAAGAAAAGACTCATAATGATAAAATCATTACCGAGACGAAGCTCACTGGAAAGAAGGCTAGAAAGTTAAGAAACAAAAGGGCTAATACTGAAAGGTTACATGAGGTTCTAGAAGAGACCTCGCAGAAAGAAAAATTGCAGAATTGGAGCTTCGCCGAGATATCAGAACAACGACATAGAGTACTTCACCATGACGAAGCAATATAGCCATTAGACCAATATATCCATTCCACTTCCTCTCCAAATGGGAATAAAAGCAGTAAAGAGGCATCATCAGGCCATCAGGTTGCGCCATAATAGATCAAACAGGAGTTAATGGAGGGTCATGACCATTGTGAGCCAACTGTTATCGACTCACTTATTTAGCTCGTCACCCCATGCACATAGAACACTTTTTTCCAAATCGAGAATTTGAGCTCGCAACCTTGATTAAGATTGTCCAGTGATCATTACGCTCTTGCTTTCCTTTTTATTGTTGTGTATAGATTACTTCGTGAACCCAATATTATTAATCCCGAGCACGTATGTCTGAGGAGCTTAGCACACTTGAAAAACCTGTGAAGGAAGTACACATTGATCTGATGACCGAGAAAGTCATGTTGGAAAGAAGGATGTCTACAGGTGTGCAAGCATCATCGACAAGAGGATTCCAAGCTTCTGCATCGACTTCTCGCGAAGCAGGAACTTCCATAATTGCGACAGAGACAAGAACAAAGAATAGACATGATCTCGCAAATTCCAAGTTGATTCTGAGCATCTTACCTGCGTATATACCTCCTCTGAGCGGCGCAGTGAACAAATATAGTGTGCCCAGGGATTTTGAGTATTCTTTGGTCATTGCGTACTTCCCAAAAGGGGTGCGCCTAGTTCGTACCAACCAAGATAAGCTCGTAGCATTGAAGTTTAGTGACTTAAACCTTAGCGAAAGAAAAGCTTACAACATGCTCGCCCAGCATAAGTATTTGACCAGGACTAAAGGAAAGAACTCTAATATTATCCCACAGCGTTGGACCCTAAACCTTGCACAATCCACACTGCTCAATGTTATGAAGATCCCGCACTTTGGCAGGCACCAGGAAGTGAATGCCTATGTCAAATTGTTGCTATCAAGTTAACACAGAGGATACTTATGGTTGAACCACCACATCATTGTTGATCCAAACTTGATCAATCGGATCACCGGGCTTAACATGCAAGGCCTTGACCCATAGGAGTTTTACCTTGGAAAGACCTCAGACCGAAAATTAGTGCAAAGGATCAAAGATACTTATGGTGATGTTGAGAAGGGCATGCAAGGCTACAGGGTATCCTCTATCCGGAGCAACCCAGTGCGCCTTACATGTTAGTTGATCGCAGGCAAGCTAGTTCGCAAGAACCGGCCCACCCAAGTGACTGGATTTGTCGTTGACCTCATAGGGAAGTGCGCAAAAGGACTTTAGGTACAAACCAAAGAAAGAATCCCACAATAGGTGGCATAGCTCGAAGA
Organism: Picea engelmannii; assembly: GCA_009831015.1. NCBI lineage: Eukaryota > Viridiplantae > Streptophyta > Pinopsida > Pinales > Pinaceae > Picea > Picea engelmannii. The sequence continues at coordinate 46,017 of ML827049.1, read as the reverse complement.
TGTGATCCAGAAGCTACAACAACCAATCGCAGTTCTAGAGCTCTACGTTGTACCCGAAACTCCACAGGAGGTAAGAGACCTAAGGGAAGCAACTGCCTGCAACATAGTTTGTAGATTAAAATCTCTTACCTTGGAATGCAAGCAGTCGAGTAATCAGAGTGCCCAGACTTAAGAGAACCTCACGGAGAATCCAGAGTTACAAGCATTGGAGTCGCAACTCCAAGAAGCAAAGTAACACGCCAATATGTTACAAGCGCAGCTGAAGGCCTTGTCACCAGTGGAAAGAATGAAGCGGTCTCAAGAGCAACGCATCACCCAGAAACAGATCCATATGATTCAGAGTAAAGTAATGGAAGTCACTCAATGACTTCAACCAGTGCAAGAAAAGGCATGCAAATTGTTCATTGAAGTTAAAAGCCAAGGAGCCGAACTGGAACAGATCATCATCACCATAGAACAATGCTTAGAAGGGACAGTGAACGACGTAGTGATCTAGGAGTTCACTGAGAAAGAGGCCATAGCACTGCAATAGGTTGAAGCAGCTCAAGCCAAGCTTGAAGCATTCGAGGTAGAATTCCTTAGACAATAATGTCTCGGGATGAGTCATAGGTGAGTGTTGGGGGCCTGTTGGCCCTTGACTAAGTTTTGGGAGTTTCTTGGTCATATTGACCTATTTTGGGACTTTGACAGTCATCGAGGGAGGAGTGCAAGATGGAGCAGAGATCATGGGATATCAACCTACTTTTGGATTTATTTTGGGTTTTTGGGAATATGTAACGGGATTGGGATATTGATCCATGGGTTTTACCCATGCTTAGGCCTATTTTGTATGTATAAATAGTAAGCTAGTGAGATAGAGGATAGATCGGCATCTATGTGATGTATGCTAAGTGAAAGTAAGGCCTGTAAGTGCTTTGTTCCTATATGAGACGTGCAGGGCTAAGTGCAAGTCATTGTAGGAAGTTGGAAAAGGCTTTGTGCTATAATGCAAGGAAGAAGGATCTAGCGAGTTGCACAGATCTTTTTTCCTGTGCGCAGTAGGATTTTGATGGCTCTATGCTTGTAACCAATTAAAGATGCTAATAAAGAAGAAGGGTTGGTGGGTGTAGCCCCAGGGTGGGGGTGAACCATGTAAATCTGTGTGTTATGCTTTGTGCTTCGACTTGATGTGTTCATCCTTTCTTTTGCTAAGTGCTTTGATATATTTAGCTAGATCTACTTATTCTTTGTGCTTATAAAGGTGTGTGAATGTTAGATCTGACATGTATGAAGATGCTTAGTGCTGATCTACCAGATCTGATTTATTTTACTATTGCTAAGTGCTGAAATACCTTAGATCTAAGTGAATGCTGCAATGCTCTGTGTTATCTGCAAAGTATAATAAGGGTTGAATATTGATGAATGATCTATGCTAAGTACTATGTAAGAGATATAATCATAGATCTGTGTCCCAGCTAAGGCTGCAGACACCTGAGTCCTACAACCACCCCTACCTCTACCTCGGGTGAGACTTCATCTACTTCGTAGGTGTTGCTGAAAGGGCCGGTAGTTAGGGATTTCTTGGTGCACTGTAGCATTGAACCCCGGGTCTACCCCATTTGCCAACACACCTCATGATGTGGGTTTAAGAATTTTGTTTGTAGGATCCCTTACACTTTTTCCAGTTTTGGCTCAATTGCGGGAGTATCTTTTACAATACTTTGCTATGTCTGCAAATGGATTTTGGCATACATATCCAGAACTCATGAGTTTTAGTACTTCAATGCATTCATACCTCACACCCTTTAGGAAGATAGTCCTAACTGTAGCTGTGTCTAAGGAAAATTGCTTAGTCTTTTGGTAGTTGTATAGGAACCTCTCTAAGTAATCTTCCAAGCTTTCTTCCTCAGATTGCTACATTGTAAATATGTCATTCCTAGCATCCCTAGGTCTACAATAAACTTGATATTTTTGGAGGAAGGTCTCCTTCATGCCATCCCAAGATAAGATAGTGTTTTATCTTAGGCTCATAACCACCTTAGTGTTGAATCTTTTAGTGTAGCTGGAAAGAGTTTTATTTTTTATGCATTATCAGTGTAATTATAACTTCTACATAGTATATCAAATTCAAACAAAAATGAGTCAGGATCTTCTATTGACATACCATGGAAGTGAGGCAGTGAGGACAATGGAATGTTTTTCATAGCAATGTCTTTGGCGATGTCTAGTATGGGGAATCCAAATGTCTCTGTTTCTTTAGCTGCATTTCCCTCTTCTTTTGCCATATCTCCAAACAATTTATAGGGTGGTGGTGATGTCTCTCCACTAAGTGATGGTTCAACCACTGAGTTTTTTGGTATATCTAGTTGTTCCAATGTTTTGTGTGGCTTTCCAACGGCAGATGCAACCTCCTCTATTACTACCTATGTTTCTTTTCCAACTTCTCCTTCTAATGGGGTCGCTAGTGCTTCCCCTCTTTCCTGTTGTCTTATGATTTCAATCTAAATAGTGGCTTCAAATTTAGTGCCTTTGGCTGTTGTTTCAATTGCTGCCTTTGAGCTCTCTCCTCAGAGAATTTTTACTGCATGAATTTTAGATGAATTAGTTTGGGGGGGTTGTTGTTGTTTGTTTTTCTAACTTTTCTGAAATTTTGGGAGAAATAAATCTACCTTTATTATCCCTATACCTACTCATAAAATAAATTTCAATACAAAAACACAAATTCCTAACTATCAAAAGTAAGAGGACAACTTGACTTTGGAGCAACCCCGCCAAAGTGGATGTGCAGGTTCTTACCTCTTGTCTTAATATCTTCTCTCCACCCTTAGATTTTCCTTAAATCCAATCCAAACTCATCAAACCAATCAAAAATTCAAAATGCTACCTATTACCATTTACAACTCCCCGACAACGACGCCAAAATGTTGGTGTATAAATATGTTCAATATATTACACTCATTTATATGTCAATCAAGGATTTGTAATCGAAGGAGTTGTTACACTATATGTGTCGAGAAAAAGTAAACTACCTATGTCTATTGTATATATCTTAAGAAATAAATAATTAATAACATAATACTCTGTTTCTGAGATTTTTGAATATTTCACACAACTTCAAACTTAGAAGAGAAAACTGATAATAAAACTTCTCAAGCAAACAATCAATGAAAAGGTTTTGTCTTAGGGAACAAGTTTGTTCATTCCAGGCTTATGAATTAGAGAGATGAACTTAAGAGCTTATTTCTTGTAGTAATAAAAAACAATGATTAAAAATCAATTCCAGTCACTCTTGAAACATAAATCAACTCTAACTCTGTTCTATTCAAGCAAACCTTCTTTAGTACAAGGAACAACCAACATAATTGAGGGAATTCATTATAGAACATGAAAATGAGAGATAAAGTCCTTTGGTTCATGTACCTACTGAGAACACTACAATCACAACTCAAAATGACATTTGCTTAACAATCCCACACATCAAACAATTAAATGCCAACTTGCAGTATTAGAAAAAGAAACTATCTATTTGATGTAGTATCTGATTACTCACACCAATTTAGAAACAAATGATTTTATGCTAAACTTCTAACATAGATTTGAAATCATTCACAACACACCATTGTTAAATACTCACACAATCACACAAAACGTATACATGGAGGTTTACCTTGGTTGGGGCGGTGAGTCCTTGCTGAACCAACAAGGTACCTCTAAAAAGATAACAGACTAAACCGTTCTAATCATACTCAGGAATTGCACAATAGATCATTTGTCTTTCTTTAGATGGTAAATTGAATCAACAGTTCATCATCTCATACATAAAAACAATATGTATCATCTGGTTCTTACGACTTGCTTCATTACATTCATCATTCCCCATTCTATCGCCTATACAACATCCCTTATAAAGAAGGTGAGCCGATACTATCAAGATCTAAGGATAAGTATCAAACAATTTTTAAAATATTACAATTGGTATTCACATCGGATCTCGAGGGATGGACTTCATCCTCATGACGCGAAGTGCATGAGTGATGAAGTCGATCGTGATATTGAAACTGATTTGGAGACTTCGATCCAACTGACTTCTTGGAATCTCCATCAACATGCTCGCTCAACAAGTGAATTCTGGAAATAAGGGTTTGGTACCAGAATGCACACAGTCACAAATCTGAGTACCGGATTAGGCTCACGGGCAATACCAGAATGGCGCATGACTTGGTACCAGAATGGCTTGGTGCCAGATTGACTTAGTACCGGAATACACTGTAGCTTACAGTACCAGAATGATGAGGTACTGGGATAGACTTGGTACCGGATTATGCTGTAGATTGTAGTACTGGATCAAAATTGCTTAGGAGTCAAAAGATTATAATCATACAAAATCAATCATTTAATCAAGTTAACTAAAGAAGATTAAACAAATCATGCCTTAATCATAAGTTACCTCTCTATGTACATGAACAAGGTCATTAGGTATGATTATGGAGGAAATAGTCAAGTATATGGTTATAACATAGGAAAAATAGGCTCAGATACAGGGTAATATAGGGCAATATAAGTGTCAAAATGGAGACTCAACAATATGCTCAAGGGATGTGAAGCATGATTCATCCATTCTGCAGTCTTATTGACCTTTATCTCATCCATCCCTATGTCAGTTGTACTTGGTGATTCTATCTCTTCACATAGACTCTCAATTACAATTTCATGTCGATTTATGGGGGATACATTAAGGCTCTCCTTTGATGGATCTCTTCCTGTCGACACTAACATCTTATCTATGAATGGGATTTAGAAACTAGCTAGTACCTTGGAACTTGCAATCATCAATCACAAGTTTCCTCATGGTCAACATTGGGTTACCTCATTGACTCCTAATCAATCCATTCTACAAACGTTTAAAATCAAGTACTCTATTCACAGTCACCAGATTGTACTAGGTACCTTGTGGTCCATTTTCATTATTGGTGGGTCCCCTCTAATTTGTTAATGATTTTCCTCAATGACCATAATCAAATGGTTTCTATCATTCTTGACATCGACTTATCCATTTGCATGATGTAGAATCGTACCATTGGTGGGATTGGATTGAATACCTCGGGCCTAGGGGGCATCACTCCTTTATGATAACCCTCCCAAGTTGTGATGGGTTATATCACTATCGTATGAATACTTTGAATACCACATGGACACTCTCATTGGTGCTAAACATCTTAATGATGTATGTTGTGACATAGATCCACATTTTATTTGCTTATAGATATGATCTCTTTTATGACATGGATCCATCACGTACTTTTTCCTGGCCATGGTCTTATATATCATTTCATGGAGTCACCATGTATTGTGTTGGCGACCATGATTTTCCCTACATCCGAGCATGGGTATAGCTACTTCAGAGATAATATATATATATATATATATATAT
>ML827049.1:0-31320 GCA_009831015.1 Picea engelmannii | reverse complement strand
GGACAACCCGGAAAGACAATGCCGAGTATGCCCTCACCTGCACATATACTAGCAATTATAATAACAATTTTAGGAAATCATGTGACATACACAAATATGTATTAGCCTACCTCGCTCAACGTAAAGCAGCAGAGGGGCGTTGGGATATTGGGGCAGCGAGATGGCGTTGCTTTTGATCGTCTTTCTGAAGAAGGCAACGCCTGCGCACTCTAATTCCTCGTTGTCTTCTGGGCTGGACAACTCGAAGATGCCACCTTCCGACCTTATGGACTCCGATTCAGAGGGTTCGTGTGCGCTTAGCCGCCGCAGCCTCCGACATGATGATGATCTCTCATCATGCCGGTGTTCCTCGTCCCCTCCAAAACGACCGCATCTTCTTCGCTGGGCAGTTACAGAGGATAGCGAAATAAGAAGAAAAGAAAAGTAGAGCATCAGAAGCGCTGATCCCACTCTCATCCTCTTCTCCATTTGGGAAACAACGGTTTTGCTTGATGGTCTGCTGCTTTCTATTACTCACTCCACTCTCTGTGTTGTGTATTTATCAAATTGAAATGCTCTTATATCATGGCGAGGGCGATATTATTAAGGCAATGGCTCCAAAAGAGAGACACGGGGGTTCAGCGATGTTCAAGAATTTTGCTTACGTGTGATGCGGCTATCCTCCGGCGTGTCGTCGCTACCTGCCGATGGTGATAAGTTATTTCCCTTCCCTTGTGTTTTATTTTATTATTTACATCACCACCCAGGTGGTCGTTTCTCCTTTTTCGTTAAAATCTATCTGCCTCTTCATTAAACGCGTGCGTTTCATGACAGTTCCAAGATGTGCCAAATTCATTTCATTATAATATATTTCTAAGATGATGCTTTACTCCACCTTTTTCGAGAGGAAGGTTTTTGATGTATAAAAATTAATCCTGGATTTTACATTTCCCCTTTACTTCTTTCATCATGGTTTACTCCTCCCACCCTTGTCATACATTTGATCCTCTCTAATCGTATTCCGAAGGACTTACCTTATTTCAAATTTTCTCTTTGCTCATGCTAACTTTCTCACTTGGACTTAAGTATTACATTTATCAATCTTGCATTTAGAAAATGAATACAACAAAAAGAAATAAATATCTATTTTTTTTTTAGAGTTTAGATGAAGTTCGAACAAAGTTATTTTAAACATAATAATATGATTCAAACGTGAATTTGAATTTGAATATCAATTGATTGGTAGGGAAAAATATTTATCAATTGGTAGGGAAAAATATTTTACAAAAATTTGGTGCAATGTTAATATGAAAATATATAATAAAAAAAAGGTTTCTAATAGAACTACTATTGTGGGAGATTTATCTCAAAAATCTTTTTATGCAATGTTGATCACACTAGTATTGCTCTAGTAACATTTGTTTTCTATTGACCTAATCATACTATTCGATGGACTTATCTCAATACAATCCTCGCATGAAGTTGATTGCAATATATAATTCCCAAATAACTTTTTTGGTCGACCCATGGACTACATGCCTGCTACTGGAAGCTCAATTATGGACAACAAAGTCACCCAATTTGACAACCAATTCAAAGAACTTGACCACTTAATTGGTGGGTTCAATATGTCGATAAGATTGCCTCCCTGAAAAATACAGTGGTTTCTATATCAGGCATGCATAAACAATTTAATATGTTGTTAAACCACTTTATAACCAACTGGATCGATTGGAGGGAGCAACATGACTTCTCTAGGTGGGGAAACTTCCATGGATGGAAAAAATCATAATAAATCATCCTTTCAGAATAACCATGGACCCAAACCATCCTTTTAGGATAACCATGTGTCGAACCAACATCCCATAGAAAATATGAACAAGTTTGATGATTGTAATCCCACATGTTGTGTTACTTAGATGGAACACTATTTTTCTCTTTAAGGCATCACTAATGAGTTGATGAAACTACGAGTGAGGTTGCTATACTTGGATATGGAACATTGACAATGGTAGCAATGTCATAATATATCCTATGGAGGGTACATTTCTTGGACTCAGTTTGTCAAAGGCATATATGCTCTTTTTGAAACAAACACCCATTATTTGTGAAGGTTGATGAAATTACACAAAGAAATAACAGTGGAAGGCTTTATAACATCCTTCCAACAATTAGTTGCTCGCATAGAGGATATGGTTGATTCATTCTTTAACGATTCTTTTATCAGTGGTTTAAATGAGGAGATTAAAGCATAGGTCTTAATAGCTCATCAAACTGCTAGGTTGAAGGTTTTTCAATGGGGTCATGAAACACATGTAGTAGCCAATGCCTAGATCAAAATACCCTCTTTTATTCCCCTCACCCCTCTGTCATCCACAATAGACCCCTCTCCCCTTGATTTGTAAATTGTTATGGATATTCAAATGGAACAATATATCTTATAATAATATGAAATCTTAGATTATGCAATTTGTTTCCTTAGATCCAAGATTAATGATTACTAACTCATTGCTCAAATTTACGAAAATAATTGAAATACGAAAAATGAAAGAATAAGAAAATGCGCATACCATCAACACAATGAACACAAGATGTATCCTAGGAAACTTGTAATGGGAGAAAACCCAACAAGAAGGTGATGCTTATGCTCTACTCTCTTTTCTTCAATTATGATATGTTCTACTCTCTTTTCTTCCTATGACAACGTGGCCTAAATGACTACTACAAAATCTACTTACTCCTTCTTTTTTTCTCGAATACCGGTCCTAGTTGTTCTACTCAACTATGGAACAAGTACAATGCTAAATAATGGAACCCTTTCTCCTCCTATCGGTCTGGTATTTAACATATTCCATTAGTCGTCTAGGGCTAGGGTTTTTTCATCCTCAACCCTCAATTAGTGATAAGGTTTTGGACCTTCTAGAATATTATTGAAAGTCCACACGTGTCTAGCCCCACATGTGTGAGTAATGGGGGTCAACATTGCATCCACTCATACCATGGTGGTCAAGAAGGTAGGTCAACTTATGAGAGTCATAATTTTTGTATATGAGCTCCCATTGGGGTGATTTTCACACCATTAGAAAGGCCTCAGTGTGTAGAACAACGTCAAGGGATTGTGATACATTCTCACAAAGTTTTTACCTCCCAAAAATGTTATTTGATGCCTCAAAATGGTTGGGGAAGGTTCCAGACCCCAAATTTCCAAACTGGGACCTACCACTAAAAGAGGCCCTGCAAGCTAATTCCTCTGATTTTGTCCACCCAAAAAGTACCAAGATAGATGAAAAATTATATAATGATCTAATATAGATCACCCTCTCAATGTTGGCAAGTCCACAATTTGACCCCAAAAGATGTTGGTGAATGTTAATGCCTCAAACTTATTTATAATTGTGATCATAAGTATTTCAAAGGGAATAAATGTAAGGAACGAAAACTATTTCAAACTGACTTACCCTAACTTGACCACCCTAAAGAAATATATGAGGATGCCACCCCAATGTTGGAATTAGAGGACCATACCCCTCTCATTCAGGAAGAACCCACCCTGGGTCTACCTCAAGAGGAACCTCAATTTCCCTACATTCTCTATCTTGAATTTCCACTCCACACACCTTGAAATTGATTGGCTACATCAAGAACACAAAGGTGATCATTCTAATTGGCGATGGAAGCACCCACAATTTCATTCATGGGCATGTGGTAGAATATACCCATTGTTATGTTAAATATCTAGACAATTTTCAAATTAAGATAGCTAATTATGGTATGATGAAATGTGGTGGTAAGTGTAAGAATGTGAAACTTGAAATAGGGATTATCGTCTCAAATCCCACATGTTTTTTATTGAAATGGGAAACTGTGAAGTGCTTCTAGGAGAAGAATGGTTAATTTAACATTGCGTCTGGTTACCATGGATTTCAAGGAATTATACACGAGTTTCACTAAGGAGGGCCATAAACACACTCTCAAAAGGATAAATTCTAGCTCCTAAAAAATTATTAGCTCTCATCATATTGAAAAGATATTGAAGAAAGACCACTCTAACATTATTGCCAAATTCAATGCCATCCAAGTTGTGCATATCCCACCACGATATGCACAACTTGATCTATAGTTGATTTAGAATAAGAATCAAAATGTATTTGACAAACAACGTGTCTTACCCCCTTCACAAGGTGAGTGTGATCTTGGCATTCTATTGATTCTAGGTAGTTGACCACCTAATGTGTATCCTCACTAACACTCTTTTTCATGAAATAATGAAATTAAAAATATTATTTAGGAACTGTTGGAGGTAGGTGTCATGCATCCCATCACTATTCCTCATCACTAGTGGTCATGGCATTGAAGAAAGAAGGAAATTGGTGCATGTGTCCATATTTCCATGCTCCTAATAAATTGACCTTCAAAAACAAACTTCCCATCCTAGATATTGACGATCTCTTAGATGATCTTCATGGTGCCAAGTTATTCACTAGATTTAACCTTTACTTAGGATACCATGAAATAAAAATGAAGGAGGTGGAGATTCCTAAGACAACCTTCCACACTCATGAAGGCCATTATGAGTTTTGAGTGATGCCCCTTGTCCTTTGCAATGCTGATCCAGATTTTATGAGAAGAACGAAATGACTACAGATTATTAATAGGTGCTTAACACAAAATAACAGAGATACAGTAAAACTATTTTTCTATTCATTAAGGAAATAAGATGAAACTGTAAAAGGCAGTGGAAATAAGCTTGCTGGAATGGTGGCAGCTTATCTATGAGAAGAGATGTGACGACTACGCTCATTCGCAAGAAGATGATTACAATGAGGCTCTAAAGGCCTTTTTTCAATAAAAAGGAATGCCAAAAACCCTAGAAATCCAAAAACCTAACCCTAGGAGATGAAGCGCCAAAAGTCATGTGGGCCCCATTTGGGTAAGTTAGTACATCAACTTCTCGGGGTCGTAACTTTTGCATACGATCTCCATTTTAGGAATATGATAGCCCCTTGGAAAGGTATCGAAGGAAATTCCATATTTCTCCCCGTTTTCCCAAAAAAACATCGTCTAGGGCCTCAAAATGGCTTCGGAAGTGAAAAAAATGCTAAAAATAGTAAATTACCAAAATTGTTAGAAAATTGTTTTGAGCTAGTTGGAAAAGGTGGGTGGACACCGATATACACTTGGATCAATCCTCCCTCCTTAGGAAGAAATGGTCTCCATTTTGTTGAGTTCCCCCATTAGATGAGGAAATTTTTGTTGAACTTGGCCCTGGGTGAGCCACTTGCCTTGGTGCAGGAGCTGCCCTGCTTTGACGACCTGATAAAGCTAGATCCTTTGTTGTTGAGTGACCTTGATCTGTGTGTCCACAATCTGATCATTGGATTCTTGTTGTATGCAGTCGGGTTTGAGATCTGATGGTGTCAGTTGTTCTTCTACTTCTGAGGTGTCCAATAATGGTGGGAAATAAGGGCGAAGGAGATCCACATTGAACACTGAGTGTAGGCCAAGGAAAGGAGAAATGTTGAGGTCAAAAGAAATATCCCCCACATCCTTGGTGATGGTGTACGACCCATAATCGAGTGGAAGAAGATTTCGATGGGGTCCTGTAAGGAATTCTTTTTGCAAGTGCAACCAAACTTTATCGTCCACCTGAAACTTATGTGGCACCCAATGTTGATCATGGCACTGATTGTACTTGTCATTAGAATTCTATAGGATATCATGAACCTGTTGGTGGATGTGCTCGATCCACTCAATGAACCAGGTGGCTTTGTCAGCTTCGGTTGGAGCACGAGATGATTCGGTTGAGGTGAGCGCAAGGGGAAGTGCAACATCTATGGGACCCAATGGTTGGAAACCCAGCCCCACCTGAAAGGGGATATGGCTGGTTGAGCTATGAAGGACTCAGTTGTAGCTACGTTGGACATAGGGAAGGATCTCATCCCATGTGTGAGGGTGCTTGGAACTATACGTGTGAAGGATATGCAAAATCATTTGATTTACAACCTCAGTTTGGCCATCTGTTTGGGGGTGGAAGGTCGTGGATTTTGTGAGCTTGGTGTCCAGCAGTGACTGTAAATATCATAACTTCCAAAAAGGTAGTATTGTTCCTTAATATCATCCCTGAAGGATTCCCAGGTGGTCATGACTATGAATAATGAGGGTTCTTCTGTTTCCTTTTGCTCACATAATTTTTCCCACCAATCTTTGACACGGGAAACGGCTTTGAGAAGTGCAAAAGTAATCATTTATCTATTCGAAAAGTTATGGACAGAAAAATATCCTTCTAGTAGATTCAACCACTTGTCTACAACATCTGTGTCTATCTGAACTTCAAATATAGGAATATCGAAGTTTATTTGTACCTTGAAGGAGGCGACGCCTCCGCTCAAAGAAGATGCGTCACCTATTGGTAGCCATTGAAGGATTTGCATGAAACTATCTATCATCTCGTTCCCCTGTTGTGTCAGGGCTTCCTCAATCAATAATTTGAAAGGATCTCATGTCCTGTCGTATTTATTTTCTCCTACCTGAGAGGTCTCTTGGGCATGTGAGAGATTTTGTCCTCAAGAGAAATAAGCTCGAGACTCAACTCTTTGTACTCTGACCTCGTCGGGGACATGCATTAAGATGACAAGGAGCAGATCACTTTGATACCACTGATCCAAATTTTATGAGTAGAACGAAATGACTACAGATTATTAATAGGTGCTTAACACAAAATAATAGAGATACAATAAAAGTAGTTTTCTATTCAATAAGGAAATAAGCTGAAACTGTAAAATGCAGCGAAAATAAGCTTGTTGGAATGGTGGTGACTTATCTCTAAGAAGAGATGTGATAGTTGCGCTCATTTGCAAGAATATGATTACAATAAGGCTCTGAAGGACTTTTTACAATAAAAAGGAATGCCCAAAACCCTATACATCCAAAAACCTAACCCGAGGAGATGAAGCGCTAAAAGTCATGTGGGCCTCATTTGGATAAGTTAGTACATCAACTTCACGGGCTCGTAACTTTTGCATACGATCTTCGTTTTAGGCGTATGATAGCCCATTGGAAAGGTATCACCGAGAAGATTCATTTTGGGGGAAATATAGAAGGAACTTCAATATTGCTACCTGTTTTCCCAAAAAACATCATTTAGGGCCTCAAAACGGCTCTAGAAGTGAAAAACTGCTAAAAATAGTAAATTACCAAAATTGCCAGAAAATTGTTTTGAGCTAGTTGAAAAAGGTGGGTGGCCACCGATATCCACCTTGATCAAATGCCCCATCCACCTTTCAGAGCCTCATGAATAAGATTTTTCAAACCTTCTTTTGTAGTTACAGGTTTGTATTCTTTGATGATATCTTGATCTATAACAAAACATGGGAAACACATGTAGACCAATTTGATTGAGCCTTGCCACTCCTTAGGAATAAGGAAGCTAAGCAATCCTTTTCTTCCTTAAGGGAATCCATGTGTAGTTTCACAGTCTTAGTTGTGCTAGATCACTAAGACTTTTGTCTTGCAATGTGATGCTTCATGCCAAGGCCTTGGATTTGTACCAACTCAAGAAGTGCACCCCTTAGATTTCGCTAGTAACCAATTACATTGTAACATCCCATTTTTAATCCCTTAAATTATTTGTAATTAATTATTATTAGTGATGTTTATTTGAACATGGAGATAATATTTCCATGCTATGGCTTATAAACAATGTAAATGTGTAATATAAAATCCAAGCAATTGAGTGATGGGTGAAGCTCAAGTACTATCCATGATACCACTAGAGGTAAGAGTAAGGAAGCCTGGAAAGGGGGTTCATTATGCTAAGAGAACCTAAGCCTCTTTTCTGAATTAGTTGTTTTTGGGAATAATAAGTTGTTTTCATTTTTCCTGATTTCAAAGAAAATCAGTTGATGGGGGAGGATGGGTAGTTGGACAACCAACCACCCTCAATGAATGGAAGCATGGGATACTAGATAGGGTAGAAGAAAACTATCAAAACAAGGTACAAAAGAAAATCCATCTCACCATGAATGACCCACAATTTTCCTTATGACAAAAGGAAGAAAGGAATAGGTCAAGAACCTTCTTGGAGGGACTGAAGGGAGAAATGCAGAGGGGCATGTAGAGGAAGGAGTTCTGGTTTGGGTGATGTATGGAAGAGAATGTGGAGAGCTATGAAAAACCCATGTGTGGAGCAGACAGATAATAGTTCAGAGTGGACTAGGTGCATGACTGGTATGATAAAAATAGAACGCGACCTAAGATGAGAGGTTCATGAGATTGATGTTGGGAGAGAACCTAAGGAAACATTGTGGAGGCCTTGGGCATGGTGGGTGTGATATTTCTCATCTAGTGGTTGTGTGAAGGAGAGTGGACTTCATATTTTAATTACTTTAAGAGCCTGAGAGATTTCTCTGGTGATATCATGGCTTGGAATGGGGGTGGCCATATCACAAAGAACTAGTGCATTTGAGCCTATGTTTGGATGGAAAGGGGCTCACCCTTAGTTAGTTACTTTGGTCAACATTTTCTGAACATATAAGTGCATGTTTGTTTATTGTTCATTTTTATATTAATTCATCATGTAAGATTTCTAATGATTGTGAAATTCATGAAAGTGTTGGAAGTCTGAGAAAGGACCAATGAGGGAGAAGAAATAAAGCATGTAGGCTATTCTTTGTTTCCTTGTTGGTTATTATCTCTCATGATGAATGATGAAGGAGGAATTTTTTCTAGGATCTATAAATTACAGTTTGATTGTATATTCTCTAAATATCTTATCCATTTCACCTATGGGATCGAGATTTAAGGAAAACCTTGAGAGTGACCTTGGTACTCCCACAATGAATAGAGGGATGCATGAATCCATATTTCACATATGTATTAGATTTAATTACTAGTCATGGTTCTTTGTGAAACAGAATTATTGAGGATTCTCAACCTTGGTGTGTGAGGACCAAGATTTGTGCCTCAGGGAGGAAATGGTTTTCTCCCTTAGAACCTTTACAGAGGGTCAGAGCAAGTAGAGTAAGTCCATTTAAACGTATGTGTAGGAAGAATGGTTCTAGATATCTAGATATCCAAATATGAAGCATCATGGATATCCAAAGATCCAAGCATCTAGGTTGTTAGTGATGGATTTGATCCAATCAATAATACACATGTTGATCAAGGTTATGAGGCTTAATTAAACAAGACAAATATTAAAGGAAATCTTATAGATCTCATGGATTGAAAGGGGGGAGGCATATGTTCAAGTGCCCTAGAGAAATAAATAAGAAAATCAAGTCCTGAGAGCCCAAGGATAAGTTTTCCAAGCACATGGGTTCTTATTGGGAGCATAGCAGGGGCTAATAGCACTCCAAAATGGATTAAATCCTTTGTGTACAAAGGTTACATCACCATACCTTGAAGGGTTAAGGATCGAGTGCTGATGAATGTGTGAGGCATGATCATCCAACGATAGCAAGTGAGCCTAATCTATGGTGGAAAGCCTATGTCGTATCAGGAAAGTGCACAGGAGTTAGAGTGTGCTTGGGGTGCGATGGTGGTTTTAAGAGCCAAGTGTTGAGGGCTAACTGGTGTCGCATGATAGGGATATGGAAATCAAAACCACTCCCCTTGGATCATGAAAGTGGTATTTTGGTTTCATCAAGTCACTTATTCGCCCACTCAACACAAATTTTCCTACTGACTCAGTGCCACATGGAGCCAATGCAATAGTCCATCTAGGACATTGAGGAAATCAAAGACAACATGACACACCAACAAGGCACTTTTTGAGCCCATCAAAGAAAACCACCTCTACAAATAGGCCCATTAGGACTCTGGTCACCACATTAAACTAAACTACACATAGGCCGAGCCTAGAGACACTTCAACACTGATATGGACCAATATTGTGCTGGCACATGTCCATAGGTCCATGATGACATCAACATAATGTCACCCAAACTTTTATATGCTCTCCCAAGTTTTCAAAAGAACTAATCCATTGGGAAAGATACACATGTTTTAAACAAAGGCATGAGGGGGAATATTTCAAGAGGATGATGGATACACTGATGGCCTGCCAAATCAGTTGGAAAATATATGATGCATAACAAGACATTTGGCATCATGTCTACATCCTTTTACCAATCATCATATTGTTTCTTTCAACTGACAACAGAAAATAATCATTGTCTATACCCAAACACCCATGAAAGCACCAAATCTCAACATATCAAATCGGGTGCGATGAATCACCTCATTCCCATCAGCTACCTTCATAAACATGTGTCGAGATCCTATAAGAGAAAACCAAAGAAACAAAGGAAAACCAATATGCGAGTGATTTTCTTTCTAAAAGTAAATTACTTAGATACCAGGGGTCTTGGATGATGACCCACCTGCACAATTGTTATGGGACAAAGGCTCATAGGGATGTCACTGAATGATAAGCAAGATATCCCTAGGATTAGCCTAGTAATCCTAGACAGAAAGGGGTTTATTAGTATGGTTTTCTAGATTCAAGCAACATATTTTCCTTTTAACCAAGAAGGAGGTTGACAATACCTTATATTGATGGCTGTCCTCATGTGTTCTGGCTATTGTAGCTCCTAAGATCCAACTTCAACTCCTGCAATCTGCTTCCTGCATGCAAGAATATAAACAACCACCTATCCACTATCCTTCTAATGTTAGGAAAACCAAATTCACTAGATCTATTCTGATTTAATACTCATAAGATCATATCCAATTCATTTATGAATATAACACAAATAACATGGAGGAAAACCAATGATCTATTAGATATAATAGAGAACTTACCTCAAACATACCTTGGTGATGATGTCATTCTTCCTTGACACCTTTCTCCTTCCTTCTCACTTCAACTTCTTAGTCAGGCTAGGCTCACTAACTTATGGTTGTGATGAATGGAACAAGAACCTCTGCAATTGGACAACATAACAATATTTTTGAATTCTATTTCTTTTTCCCAATACTTTCCTTTATTAAATAGTTCTTTGGAGGAGGCTTGGGAGAGCTTCTATATCTTCTAGAGACTACTAGAGACTCGAATCATATGAGTTCTTGTTCCCTTGACACAAATATGCAACTCATCCCTCGCCTATCACCTCATAACTCCCTGAATCTAGAATTTTCAGGGGCCATCGCTTGTTGAAGACTAGTGTCAAGCGATGGTTATCACTTGTTGTCCCCTATGTGTCTAGTGATGATATTCAAAAAGGGCTCAAATATTAGGCAAACTGTGTATTTTGGATTATATCCTCTGGTGGATTCCCTTTTGTCCTGTAGGGTGGAAATTAAGGATATAACAAATGCGCCGTAATGTGTGAGGTAAGGAAAGGAATTTATGGATGAAATACATCACAAAAAAATAGTGTCCATGTGAGGTAGCATGATGAGAGAGAAAAGGAGGTTTGGAAACCAAAGAAGTCTTAGAATCAAACAGCAAGTATGAGAGTAGAAATAGACTATCTCCTAAGTAGACATACTTAGACTCTCAATAGCATGGCTACCAAACAATACACTATGAATCCATGAAATGAAATGATATACCATGGCCATGAAAGAATACACAGTGGATCAATGTCATCAATACGACTATAGCCATGAGAAAATACAATGTGGATCTATGTCATGAACTCAATCATAACCACCAACAAATACAATGTTCATATATGACACAACATATATATGTCAAGAAGACAATGAGCATTGATGAAAGTTTCCTCAAAGTATGCAAAGTACTCATATGCAAGTGATATAATCCATCACAACTTGGGAGGTGATGTTGTAAAGGAATGATGTGGACCCAAACCCAAAGCCTTCATCCCAAATCCCGATGGTACGAATCTATGACATGTGAACACATGAGTCGATGTCGAGCATGGTAGAACACATCTGATTATCGGTCATTGATGTATACCATTAACATATGCAAGAGGACCCACTGATGAGGAAGATGGACCCCAAGGAACCTAGTACAATATATCAAGTGTGAATAGACGATCTGATGTCAAACACTTATAGAATCAATCGATCAGGACTCAATGATGTAAACCCACTGTTGATCATGAGGAGACCTACCACCGAGGAATGAAATATCTAAGGTACTAGCTGGTTTCTAGATCCCTGTCCTAGATAATGTGTCGAAGGAAGGCCTTGATGTATCCCCCATCAATCGACACAAACCATACATCGAGAGATGATATGAAGAGAGAGCGTCACTAAGTACAACTGACACAGCGATAGCCAACTTGGAAATTCAATAAAAAAATAGATGGATGAATTAGGATTAAACTTCCCTTGAACATATAACACAACACAATGGTGACTTCATAGCAAGACATAAGAGCTAGATGAATATAGTGCAACAACGTAGGAGGCATTGAAGCACTCTCCATGATGACTAGAAGAGTAACCAAATGAAGAAGTATCTATGACTCATATTACTAGGATGACTCCTAGGAAAGATGAAACCCAACTAGATGATGAGGACTCAAACAGATTCCATGTTCAAGGGAGACTCTACTGATGCAACCATTTTGAGAGTAGACAAATGGTGAAACCCCCCCCCACTCTTTTTATTAATTTTTTTGTATTGTCACCTCCTTCATGGTTTAACAAGTGCGAAAGAAGAATAGAAGTATGCCCGATCTCCTTCATGGTTTAACAAGCATAAAAGAATAACAAAAGTAATATAGGTATGTTCCTTTTTCATGTCCTTTTACGAGTCCAAAAAAGAAATAAAAGTATACTCGATGGGAGAGAATGACTGGCATAACAACATGATCCTATGTTCTTAGTGCATGGAATTGACCTAAGAAAAATTAATGCAAATGGTACAGGCAAGTGAGATCCACTTTTAATAGTTGTTCTCTCCCTAGGTAGGCGAATGCAAAATAGACGACAAATAATGGAAGAGGCGGATGGTCATGTCTATGGCAATAAAGGTAAGTAGAATTTGGGAAAATATTAGTGTAGTGGTGGGAGGCATGACACGAGTATAAAATGCATAGGTGACCATTAAGAAAAAATAAAAATGTTCAATAACCCCCATGAGATCTGCCCATAATATAGATGAAGAGAGAAAAATGAGGCTCAACTTCAACTCATGGCGGGGCTAAAGGAGGGCTCCCAGGCCTACGAGAAAACATAGCATGGGACATGAATGGAAATATCGGCTCTAACTAGGGCTTCCATTAAGGGTAGGAACTACCAAACCATTTATGACGTGCAAAAGAAGTGGCTAATGTTGAAATCGGTCGGGATCGAACCTAAGGCATAGTGTCGATAGAATGGATGGTTAATAATGAAAAGTGGGAAATGCAGGGAAAAACATATCCCTGCATGCCAGTTGGGGAACATGTACCTCAAGTTTAGTGGAAGTCACCATCTTCATAAAAAAATTCCCCATAATCCTATCAACACATGTGAACTAGAATCTGAGAGTTAAAACACATAGTGAAATCTCAAAAAAAGAAATATTTTTCAATTTTTTGGATATGATATATGAAAAACGAAAGAAATCACACCACACACCTTTGTATAAGGAACTATTCATATCTATTCTTTACACCAAGTAGATCCCATTTATTAAATCAGGCCAAGGATATTTTCTGTCATCAATGAACTCAGGATCCATTGTCAGCATCATATGGCTCACCATGTTGGGGCCATGCCACACGAGATTGAATTTACTCATACAAAGATACTCATTCTGAGTAGTCTTGTCAGCTAGGGAAGCTCCTTGATGGTATCCATCAAGACATAAAGGGGGTACAAAACATGAATCTTCGATGGAAGGGGAAGCAAATAATTCAGTGGCAAGTTCCAAAAAAAAAAAACTAAGGTCGAAAAGGGTCAAGACTGGGAGGGATACTATATGCCCAAGAAAATTTCCCCAGTTTGATATTGAGATTCATCATGCTGACTCTCATTGGTTCATAATCAATACAGTATGATTGAGGCATCATCTCATCCTTTGGATTTTCAATGGAAGTCGTGACTTTAATATGACCTTTTCTGAAGGAAACTCAATATCTAGGAAATCATGTGAACATGAAGATTCAACAACCTATTCAAGCGAAGTAGATAGATCACACTCCATATGAGGATGGAGTTGTTAACCAATTTCAGTTGATGTTGATGGGATTGTTTTATCGACAATATCGAACGTGCTAAGTGGCATGGAGGATCCAGATGATTCCACATCCTCATAATGAGGTACCACCCAAGGATCAAAAGACCCAAGGGATCCAGTTGTGTATGAATAAATCATTTTGATAGGACCTAAATTGGTAGTGGGAGACAATGGGGGAAGGGGAAAATTTCCCATAAGCGAACAATATTTTAACAGCCCCACACCAACATGCAGATATGAATGTTGATTATCATCGACAAAGGGTACATTTGACCGCACATTGGATCCAAGGTCTAGTGTATAGAACAAAAAATGATCAATCATAAATATTTTCCCTTAATGAGGAAAGTGTAAGACCTTGAAGACCAATGAAACAACTACAATCATTTCGTAAAACCAAGTACGCTCGACTAACAAATTGTACTCAAGAGGTGCATCGAAAACCTCCACATCAATAGAGACAATATTTCCACCTAAATCGATGGGTATGTGATTATTGCATGGGGTTGGAACATGTGTCCATCGAAGGATTTTGATAGTTTTTCATACGTTTTGAGCTTAGGAGAGACAAGGTCCTTCCAACAAGAAATGGACATGATGCAATTCAAGGCTCCTTCATCCACCACTATCTAGTAAACGTTTTTTCCCAATAATCACACTATGATTTGGAAGGTGACTTGATGGGAGAGATTATGAGTAACCTAAGAAGGATCAAAGGTCATCAAACTCAATTCTGAGAGATCAACCCTGCCTATGGAAGATAGCAAGGATTTCCACTACATTGGGAATCTTTGGAGGACTTTAAGCGTAGACATGGCACATGGTGCGTGGGCCAAGTCTTCAAAAATACTATAGTTTTGGGTAGCCTATGTATTGGGATTGTGAGTCATGCATCAAATAAAATCCCTTGGGAGACAAATAAGTGCATCAAAAGATGGTTTATCTATCTAGAGAGGGCCACCAATATGGGATGAATATGTTGGCTCTTACACAATAGGGATAGGCTCAAATGTGTCATATTTCTTGGATTGGGTTTTCCCCCTTTCAGAGGGACAATATTTGTGGCAACCATGTTTTAAGGTTTAGGGGGGAAGTGATCTAGATGGATTTCGATGGCCTCCCACCTATTCGAACTGGCTCATTTAGGTAGTTTTCTAGTTCGACAATTTTTTCCTAGTTTTCGAGTCACTGACTTTCGGGGCCATTTTGAGGCCCTAAGCAATGTTTTTATGGCTTGCCACAGTGAACATGTGTAGGGATTGCTATAGGAAACATGTGTATTCCTCGGATATGCCTTTCCACTAAGATATCGTGTGCCTAAAACAAATATCATATGCAAAAGTTACGACCTTAGGAAGTTGATGTACTAACTTACCCAAACGATGCCCACATGACTTTTGGCACTTCATCTTATAGGGTTAGGTTTTTGTATGTCTAGGGTTTTTGACATTCCTATTTATTGTGAAAAGGAATTGAGAGCCTCATTGTAATCATCTTCTGGTGAATGAGCACAACCGTCACATCTCTTCTCAGATATAAACCACCACCATTCTAACAAGATTGTTTCCGCTGCATTTTACAGTTTTAGCTTATTTCCTTATTGAATAGAAACCAATTTTATTGTATATATGTTATTCTATGTTAGGAACATTTTGATAATAATATGTATTCATTTCTTTCTTCTCATAAAATTCAGATCAGTGGTATTAGAGTGGTCTACTCCTTGTCGTTCTTAATGCATGTCCCCAATGAGGTCAGGGTACAAAGTTTTGGGTCTCGAGCTTGTTTCTCTTGAGGAAAACAACTATCGCATGCCCAAGAGAAATCTCATGGAGGGAGAAAATAAATATGATGGGAAATGAGACCCCTTCAAAATGTTTCTTGAGGAATCCCTCATGCAACAAAGGAACAAGATGATGGATAGTTTTTCATAAATCCTTCGACGACTACCAACATGCAACACATTTTCCTCAAATGGAGGCACCGCCCCCTTCGAGGTATAAATAAAATTAGATATTCATATATTTGAAGGTCAGATAGATGTAGATATTGTAGAAAAATGGTTGAATATGATAGAAGGGTATTTCTTTGTCCATAAATAGTCCCGAACCCACAAAACAAAGGACAGAGCAAAGAAGGACCGCCTCAAGAAAACTAGTCCAGGTTGCAAGCAAATAAGCACACCAAAAAGACAAAGATAGATACCGGGAAGTGGTGTGACTTCTATAAGAGCCTCTGATATAACACTATTGATTGTCGCTCAAAGTAGTTTCTAGTGGCTAAGGTGAAAGCCTCTAAATCAGATGTGAGTTCTAAATCTGAGTTAGAACTAGAAAGGGGGAGATGGATCATTGATGCAGAACACAGTGCTACCATTGCTACCACCAAGCTCCAACTCGATGAACCGGATGATCCAGAGGAAAGCACGCTCCTTTTTCATTTAGAGATGTGGGTGAGGGGTAACCCACTGCACTTCATCATTGATAGCAGTATCCAAAATAAAATCATCTCAGTAGAGGTTTTCAAGCAAATCGCCCTGTCGACAACGCTGCACTGCAACCCTACACCATCGGATGGCTTCGCCAAGGAAGCGACATCTACGTCAGCCAACAATGTTGCCTGTCATATGTCATCAAGCCCTTCAAAGACAAGGTATTGTGTGATGTTTCCCCTCTCGAAGTTTGAAATGTTATTTTGGGCCAACCATATTTATGGAAATACCATGCTGTATATGATTCTAGGCCTCACAGTGTTATTATTACTTTGAACAAGAAATTACATAGGATACTAGAGGCAGTCCCACCTAGTTTTATTTCCTTGATATCTTCCAAGAAATCTAGGAAGGTCATATATTAGACAGGGAAGTTTGTATTCTTCATGATTCGCTCTCAGAATGAGCGAAAGATTGTAGCCACATCTAGGGTCTCCGTGGTCGAGCTCTCTACACAACCGAAGAAAGTGGATAAGGTCATGGAAGCATACTTAGATATATTCTCCTCACCTATCAGGGTACCTCTGCACTGTCAAGTCAAGCACCCCATCGATCTAACCGTCGATGCACCATTTCCCAATGGGCCAGTCTACTATCACTCTCTGTTAGAGAATGAGGAGATCAAGAAGAAAATATAATAATTTCTCCACAAGGGGAATATATGTCCCAGCTCATCACCTTGCGGGATCCCAATCATGCTGGTACAGAAGAAAGATGGAACCTGACGACTTTGCATTGATTATTAGGCCCTGAATAAAATCACAGTCAGAAACCGGTACCTGATTCCCCGAATTGACAACCTCCTTGATCAACTCACATGGGACAAATACTTCAATAAGATTGATCTGAAGTCTGGCTACCACTAAGTCCCGATAGAATAGACAAATGTATGAAAGACCGCCTTCAAGTCAAAGGAAGGTCTTTTCGAATGGTTGGTCATGCCCTTTGGCTTGAAAAATTCTCTAGCCACTTTCATGAGGATGATGGACGATATCCTACGATCATTCACCAATACTTTTGTCATGGTGTATTTGGATGACATTCTCATTTACAAAAATACTTGGGAAGAACAATTGCAACATATTCACCAGGTTCTGCACACCCTGCGGCAGCATAAGCTATACACAAAATTGGAAAATTGATCCTTTGGCATGGACATGGTCCATTACCTAGGATACATCATTGATCAACATGGTGTACATGTGGATCTAGCCAATATCCAAGTCATTCATGACTGTCCATCCCCAACCACACTCATTGAGCTTCGTAGCTTCTTGGGCCTTTCCAATTTCTAACGCAGGTTCATGTTGGGATTCTCCCATATTGCATGAGCCCTCAACCAAGTAACCGGGGGTGGTGGTAAGGATAAATTTATGTGGGTCTAGTCCCAACAAAAAGAGTTCAATGATTTGAAGCAACGCTTGTGCTCAGCCCCAATACTTTCACTACCGGACCTGCACAAGCCCTTTGAGACCGAGACAAATGCTTCAGACTATGCTGTGGGCGTCATTCTCACTCAGCATGGACACCCTATGGCCTATCATAGTGAGACACTATAATATGTTGTCTGTAAGTACCCTACTTATGACAAAGAAATGTACTCCATTGTGAAAGCCTTTTTTCAATGGATATATTACATTCTTGGGAGGGAGAAAATCATCCACACTGATCATAAGTCACTGCAGTTCATGCACACATAAGGGAAATTGTAGAATGATCACCATCAAAAGTGGTCCACATACTTGCAACAATTCCACCTCAATATCAAGTATAAAACAGGAAACACCAACTGCATCGCTAATTGCCTCAATAGACCGCCAATCACGGCACTCACCACGGTGCTAGAATCTTGTGACCATGAGACCTCTGGATGCCCCCAATTCTATGAGATAGACCCAAACTTCACCATCACCTACCAAATGTTGGGCACAAACATAGTTGTCACTAATTTCCATATTCAAGATGGGATGTTGTGTTGTCTGGGAAATATTTGTGTTGCATCAAGTGAGAGAGAGAAGTTGATTTGGGAAGCCTACTACAGTCGGGTGGTAGGACACTTCAGTGTCGAAAAGACAATGGAAATGATGCAGAAACATTTCAACTGGCTGAAAATTCAACATGAGGTTAGAAAGTATATCAGGTCCTGCACTACCTGCACTATTTCCAAACTGACCACTAAGAAACAAGGCATGTACACCCCTCTTCCTACTCCTGAAATGCCATGGGAATCCATCTCCATGGAATACATGTCGGGCTTCTCATCCACCAAGTGGGGAAATGACTGCGTTTTTGTGGTTGTTGATCGATTTTCTAAGATGGAGATTATGGCCACTTGCAAGAAGAGCATCACAGTAGAGGCCACTTCCAAGCTATTCTTTTGAACGAGTTTGGGTACATTCTGGAATCCCACAAACCATTGTCTCAAATTGGGACAGTCTATTTCTCAACACATTTTGGTCGAGCTTCTGGTCACTGCTAGACACCAAGCTCAAAAAATCCACAACCTTCCATCGCTAGAGAGATGGAAAAACCGAGGTTGTAAATCAAATCATCATGCATATCATGCACATGTATAATTCCAAGCATCCTCACACATGGGATGACAATCTTCCCTATATCTAGCATAGATACAACCAAGTCCTTCATAGCTCAACTGGAAAGGTGGAGTTGGGATTCCAACCATTGAGTCCCATAGATTTTTCACTACCCCTTGCAGTCACCTCGACCAACTCATATCCTGCTCCAACTGAGGCTGGAAAAGCCACTCGGTTCATTGAGCTGATCCAACAAATTCGCCAATAGGTTTAGGATATCCTACAGAAGTCCAATGAAAAGTACAAGCAACACCATGATCAACACCGGGTGCCACATAAGTTTCAAGTGGGCGACAAATTTTGGTTACATTTGCAGAAAGAACACCTTACTAGACCCCATAAGAAGATTCTCCTAGTCCGTTATGAGTTGTACACCATCACCAAGGATGTGGGTGATAATTATTTTGAGCTCAACATTCCTCCTTTCCTTGGCATGCACCCAGTGTTGAACATGGATCTCCTTCGACCTGATTTCCCACCATTATTGGACACCTCAGAGATAGAAAAACAATTGAAACCAATAGATCTCAACCCTGACTGCATATAAAATTCATCCAGTGATCATATTGTGGACAAACAGGTCAAGGTCACTTGCCAACAAAGGATCCAACTTTATCGAGTTGTCAAAGTAGGTCATCTCCTGCACCAAGGAAAGTGGCTCACCCGGGCTAAATTCAGCATAAAGTTCCTCATCTAATGGGGGAAATCAACGTAATTGAGACCATTTCTTCCTAAGGGGGGAGTATTGATCCATATGGATGTCGGTGACCTCCCACCTGTTCCAACTGGCTCATTTTGGTAGTTTTCCAGTTCGGTAGTTTTTTCCTAGTTTTTGGGTCCTTGACTTCCAGGGCCATTTTGAGGCCCTAAACAACATTTTTAGGGATCACCACAGTCAATATGTGTACTCCTAGGACATACCTTTACAACAGGTTATCGTGCACCTAAAACGGAGATCGTATGCAAAATTTACAACCCCGGGAAGTTGATGTACTAACTTACTCAAACGAGGCCCACATGACTTTTGGAGCTTCATCTCCTAAGGATAGGTTTTTGGATGTCTAGGGTTTTTTACATTCTTGTTTATTGTGAAAAGGACTTGAGAGCCTCATTGTAATCATCTTCTGGCGAATGAGTACAACTGTCACAACTGTTCTCAGAGATAATCCATCACCATTCTAGCAATCTTATTTCCGCTACATTTTACAGTTTCAACTTATTTCCTTATTGAATAGAAACCAATTTTACTGTATATATGTTATTTTGTGTTAAGAATATTTTGATAATAATCTATATTCATTTCATTCTGCTCATAAAATATGGATCAGGAAGGGATGGATTAAGACAACAGGATGCTGGGGGGGGCGTTGTTCTGCCAAAAATCGATGGATCTCATCCTTCTAAGGAAAATGATGAGTGTGATGGTATTCCCAAAAAATCGTGTAGGGAAACCAAATTTTCCACTTCTCCTTAGTGCCTCCCTCATGGGTGATTTGGGTGGAGACAGTCCCTTTCTCATTATTGGAATTTTTCTTTTCGTTCATTTTCTTCTTGCCTCCAGGTTATTGAGGATTCTTCGGTTGCGTGGACTACACCAAATTCACCTCGGAGATCTGAGAAGGAACTACAATAGTTTGAAAACTAGTACCATAGGATGATGGGTGTGAATTAATGGAAACTTGACCCATTTTATCATCTAACTAGTTTATAGAGGCATGTGAAACAGAACCAACCACACCATTGACATGCAGTCTTGATTTTGTTTTATTTGGATCTGTCAATGGTCAAGGAGAAATTGGGATGATATTATACAGTGTACCTGACTTTGAATAAATCAAGTCCAAATGTTGGGAATGAAAAAAGACCCACTCCTCAATGGTTGCCCTGGCCATAACTACATCTCTGTAAATGGGTGGTAGGAGGGACTTGGTGAACCACTCCATAAGGATTTTATCCATAATCTGAGTCTTAAACATCCTACGTCTCCTTATCCACTCATGTATATGATCATTGTTGGCGCATGCCTATTTTGGGGAGAAAAGCCAATTTTGGAGTGCACACCATGTATTGAAGAAAATCATCATGCCAAAGATGGAGGAAAAGCAACATGCCAAAGACCGAATAAAAGAATCATGACGCACATGCATACAAACCTAGCCATGTTAGGGTTATGGTTTTTGATATGATTGTAATGGCTATGAGGCAATAAAGTAGTATAAATAAATGCCTAGGAGGTTTAGTAGAGGTTGGTTAATGAGATAGAGAATGGAAGAAAAAGGTTATTGACTGAGCGATTGGAAAAAGAGTGGGTTTGTGAGGATTAGGTCACAGGATGTGGAGCCTGGTGTGGTCTAGTCTGCCTTGTGGATTGATCTTGTCATAGTTTTTGGTTGTAATCATGGAGAATGTAATGCACACACCGTTGTCTTTGAAGAATGATGAATACAATAGAAGAAGAGCCAAATATTTGTGGACGTAGCCCCAGGGGGAGTGAACCACAGTAACTATGTTGTGTTAATGGGTGTGAATAGTTATTTTATTGTTTATGATATTTATCAGTTAAAGAATGGACGTTTATCTTAGATTATTACAACGTGCAAAATGCATGCATGGTTTCCTTGATGAATGAATAATAGATATAGATGAATGAGTAATAAATATGATGCATAAGAAGAAGACACACATCACATTCCTAACCACTTCCATGACTGTAGACATATGAGTCATGTAGTCCCCCATAAGCTATGTCGGGTGAGACTGCACTATGCACTCTGTGTGCAGTGTTTCCTTCTAGTTTACCAAGAGGGCCGATAATTTGAGGGTTTTGTTGGAAACCTTTGAGATCAGAACCTGGGTCAGCCCTAACATCCAAAAAAACTTATGTTCCCAATTGGAACTACACATGATATATTGGAAGGGATATGTTGAAGAAAAGCACGGAGAATGAAAAAGTAGAAGGGAATGTATAGGCCATGGAATCCAACGAAGGCCGAGATTGAAATATGGTTAAGGAAAAAGGAAATCGATTTTGCAAAGAAGGACAATAGAAACCCTAAATACACACCGTGAAAATATCTCGACAAATATGTGTTTAGTGAATTTCATAAAGTATTTTTCTATGAATTTTTGCATCGGTTACATGATTGGTTATTGATTTTGAAGGACAACAATCCTACGAATCAGATAAGACAACTAGAGTGGCATCCTGTAGATATCGCACAACTACAGAAAGTCAATAATAAATTCACGTGCGTAGTAGATTTTTGGTTAGACAATATTATTGTAGGGTTTATCACTGAATTTGCAGTTGATACTACAAATTCATACACTGTTGCAGAGAAGAATTTTATGAAGGGACCTAGAGGTAGGTACATAAGATCATTATATAATTCCATAAATATTTTATTAAATGAAAAAGGCATGATGACCATGGAGTCAGAGAACTAAACTTCTTTACGGGCATGGGGGAAACATTTATAGGGGTATGAGATATGGACATGGATCTGAATAAGGGGAAGAAAAAGGAGGCAATGGACCCAATCATGATCGAGGAGGACAAGATAAAGTAGATAGTGAAAAGAGCTGGAATGAAACACAACAATAGACCTTACTAGTATAAGATGAATAACAAAAATAGGGCCATAGCTAAGAGAGAGAGCTTGGAGAGCGACGAAGAAGAGGTAGAGGATCTCCGGGCTATGGAGGAGATTGAGGAAATCCTACATGTAACATATGAGAGGAAAAAAAGAGGTATAGGGTCAAGAACGAATGGTGGAACTCTAGTCTAGATCACAGTTAGTGTGTAACCTACAACCCCATGTGTGACTAATACACCTGAAGGAACACAATCTTTTAGACAACCAATTTTTAGTAGAAGAAATGTAGCAAGTCAGGGGACCAATAGTGGAAAATAAACTAGGGGTAGAAGTTTAGGAAGTAGAAGTCAACTATCTACACCGCACAAAAGTGGTAGTTCAACAAGTTTCAAAATGGTGGGAGTAGATCCCACTATCATATTAACAGAGTTTTGGGGTGAGGCGTCAGAGGACCCTGAGAATAATTTATTCATCTGTGAAAATATCTGGGAGGAAAAGAAAATCACATATGAGGATATAAAAGTGGCACAATTGGATATAACATTCAGAGACCATGCACTAGACTAGTACATGAGACTTAATGTAAATAGTCAACAAGGAACACCAAAGAGTGTCACGGAGGTAAAAAAGTTGTTGGTAAAATAATTTCAGAAGCCTAGTTCACAGGACAAGTGTATGAACAAAATGTTTGAGATTAGGTAGAAACTAGGTGAGTCTATCTGGGAGATTGATCAAAGGTTTAAAAATCTAAAAGGTAAGTTGAAGTACTCTATTACTGAAATGCAACATAGGAAGTTATTTGTGAACTCACTATTACCACACTTGAAGTATCCTTTGAGACAACAAAATTTCCAAACTCAAGCAGAGGCTCTACAAGAATCCCTGTAGCTGGAAGAAAACTAGTATCAACAGAAAAATCCAACGATATACTAGATGAAAGAGGATCTAAAGAACTTGACATTTTAGTTGAACCAAAATAAGGGGAAGGAGACGAGAGAAGATGTTTGGTGCATGTTATGCAAGAAAAAAGGACATTATAAGAATTAATTTCCAACCTTTGTGCAATACTTGGAAGCAGGGGTGCAAAACCCCTTGCTTACAAGAGGACCATGGTGTGAAATTTGTAAGACACACGGGCATGATCCATATTATTTTCCCATGATGCAGAAGTATAAGAAAGTTCCACAAAGTTCTCACTACAATTTTTGTAAATTAGTGGGTCATGATGACGAGGATAGTAGAACAATGGAATTGATGAGAGAGAGAACTTTAGACACCTATAGGGTGCAAGAAGAGATGATGACAGGGAAAGTTGCACTGCAGTTCAATAATGTGCAACCATAATTCAATAACGTGCAAACATAGTAGAAAAATGTGCCACCGTAGTATAACTAGATACCCTAGTATAATGCACCATGCGGAGATAAAGGTGGATTCAAAGGTGGAGTATGGGGAAGAGGAGGATTTGGACGTGGTAGAGGGCTATTATTCTTCCATAATTTTCAACAACTGGGACACTATGCAAGAGATTATCCACTTCCACCTGTGACATGTATGTATTGTCAAACAATAGACCACGAGATAGAATATTGTCTGACATTATTAGGAAAAATACAAGAAAAAAGGAACCAGAACAATCAGAATGTACAGTGGATTTCTGCAGAAGCCATAGATGATGAGAATAATATCAACATAGTTACTCGAGGAGGAGCCAATATGGGAGTCAATGCATCGAAACATGATCCAACTCAACACTAGTGGGTAAAGAAGAACACTGCGCCACAGAAGAAGTTTGATGCACAAAAATAAAAAGAGACGTTTAAGGAGGCTAGACAGGATATTCTAAAGGAGAACATTGATTCTACATCAATCGTGCAAAAAAATAATGAACTACCAACGTACGAGATGCCACCTTCAATGGATCACACCAAAAAAGGACAACCTTTAGAACAAGTAATTAACCTAAATTTTTTTTTGCAGTCATGTGTAAATCTATTGAATGATCCATCATCCATTAAGGTATTACAAAAATTGCTAGAGATATGCAACACGAAAGTAGAGGGGAATTTATAACATAAGACAGTTCATCATCTCCATACGAGAAGAAGAATAACTAGGGAATTCAAGTTAAATGCCAACATTGGGGATTTCAATATGGGAGACGTCATACTTGATTTAGGCTCTGAAGTGAACATCTTACCTACGAAGACATGGAAGTGTATGGGGGAACCCACATTAGGGTATTCTCTTGTCCAATTGAAATTGGAAAATCAACATAGAGTATTACCAATTGGAAGACTAAAAGGTGTGACAGTAGGCTTGGATGGAGTGCACACTGTAGCATATTTTGAAGTTATAGAAATAGTAGATTTCACAACACCCTACCCAATATTACTGGGACTGGAATGGGAATTTGATAACTAGGTTGTGATCAAACTGAAGTCATGGAAAATGATCTTCGAATCAGGTGAGTATAGAGTAATTGCACCATTGGACCCCTCAGAAGGAGAAAGGTATGTAGAGGCGGCATGTTTGGACTTGGAAGAAATAAATCATCTATATAGGAATAGCACACGAGAAGAAGATTATGTCAACCCAACTTCATATGGGGTACCTAGTTGGAGAATCATTACTCCATGTACCTCAGACTGAGATACAAGTTTGGAAAACTGGCAGCAAAGGCTACATGAATTCTCCACAAGGAGGTGCGTAAGAATAGAGTGTGCAACAAGGTGGGTCAGTACAAAGGTAAGGGAACCTCCCACTTTTCATGGTTTGAATGACCTAGAGAAACTTTTTACAAACTATGAAGAAGAAGTCTTGGAAAATTAGAGGTTGTTATCCCTACATATTGCACTAAAGGAAACACCTACAATATGGTGGGGCATGCACAAGGGAACAATTCAATACTAGTATCAGTGTAAAAGGTTACTGCACATTAGATTTGGCATAGAACATGGGAACAATACATTTTGGAAATATGATGGGCAAGGAAGACCGACTGAGCACATAGAGAAATGCATAAATCAGTGGAGGATAACACCACTAGAAGAATGGCCTCATTACCTAATTCATACATTGGAGGGGATACCAAGGAAATGGTACAACAAACATGAACTACATAGAGGAACTATTGAATGCACAATGTTACAAAAAAATTTTGTGATAAATTTCTCATTTGAGCATGAGAACCCTATGATCGATTCAACCTTGAAGTTGATACAAGGAATGATATTTTTTGAGCAACCTGAGGTGGAAATTATAACATAATGTCAATAGCAGAACATACATACAGTCAAGGAATTACTCTCTTGTTACCATGTCGAAGAGGAAACACCAGAAGAAGAAGATCCACACAACATCCGGATAACATAGATTGAAGGAGAAAGAGAGGTGGAAGGTCCATCATTGGAATCAAAGACATTTGTTGCGCCAATTAAGGTCAATAAAGTCAACATTGGGACAGAACAATACCCTAAAATGGTAAGTATTGGAGATTACTAGGATGAGAACACACTAGAGAGGATAACATAATTATTGTGCGAATACAATGACTTGTTTTCAACAACCTTTATAGATATTAAAGGAATAGAAAATGATCTGGGAGAGATGAAGATACCCCTAAAAACAGATTCTAGACAAGTCATATAGAGACCTTATAGGATGAATCCAATTTATAAGAAAAAAGTGAAATCATAACTTGATAGAATGCTAGAAGCTGGTATCGTAGAGCTAGTGGATGAATCCTAATGGATCAGTCCCATGGTGGTCCAGGAAAAGAAACAAGGTGGAATAAGAATTTGTTTATATCTAAGGAAATTGAATGATGTTTTCTTACCTGATCCTTTCCCTACCCCTTTTACAGATGAGGTTTTAGAGAATGTGGGATTATAGGAAGCATATTCCTTCACAGATGGATTCTAAGGTTATCACCAGATTAAAATAACTCTAAAGGATAGGCATAAGACTACATTTGATACAGAATGGGGATCCTATCAGTATACAGTTATTCCCTTTGGACTAAAGAATGAACCAACTATATTTTCAAGGGTGGTAGTAGCTACTTTTAAGGATTTCATACATAAGTTCTTAGAAGTATATTTGGATGACTTGATTGTTTTTAGTTTATTGAAATATCATGTAGAAGTATTAAGACTAATGTTGGACAAGTGTAGGTAATGTGAGATCTCATTGAACATCAAGAAATGTATTTTCAACGCACCTTTTGGGATACTGTTAGGACATGTGGTATGTAGACAGGGTTTATTGGTTGACCCTGCTAAGATTGTTGTAATTTTGAACTTACCACCACGAAAGTCAATGCACCATTTAAGAGCCACACTTGGACATACAGGGTACTACAGGAAGTTCATCAAGGGGTATGCGCATATTACCACGTCGATGGAAAATATGTTGAAGAAGGAAACCAAATTTCAGTGGAACGAGGATTGTCAATAGGGAATAGATAATTTGAAGGAGAAGATGGCGACAACACCTATTTTAGTGTTTCCAGATTGGGAAAAAAAAATTCATGTGCATGTAGATGCATCAACAATAACACTTGGAAATATTTTGGTGCAGCCAGGAGCAGGTGACCTAGATCACCCTATATCCTTTGCAAGTAGGAAGTTATCATACTCAGAGAAGAATTACAACACAACAGAAAGAGAGGGTCTAGACATGGTGTATGCACTGCAGAAATTCAGAAACTACTTATTGGGAAATCACTTTAAAATGTTCATAGATCATTCTTCCCTCAGAAATTTAGTCAATAAGCCAGTGTTGGGGGGGAGGATTTTTAGATGGATATTATTGTTTCAGGAGTTTGATTTTGAAGTAATAGTTAAACCAGGGAAATTGAATGTAGATCCGGATCACTTAACAAGGATAACCAATGGAGAAGAACCTACTAACTTAGAAGACAACTTCCCTGATGCGTAGTTATTTTCAGTATAGATAATAGATGAGTACTTTGTTGATATCATTGAATTGTTGCACACATGAGTTGTGATAAAGGAGTTTAGTATCACACAAAAGAAAAACCTTGTAGTTAGAGATGCATACTATCAATTGATTGCAGTACATTTATACAAGTTGGGAGCACACAAGATATTGAGAAGGTGTGTGATGGAGCATGAATGACCCATTGTTCTAGTAGAAGCTCATGAAGGTATATATGGAGGACACTATGCAAGAAAGGATACCTCACATAAGGTATTTCACATAGTTTTATGGTGGCCAAAATTTTATAAGGATGCAAATGAATATTTTCAAAACTGTGGTGTCTGTCAGATATTTGGAAAACCCAATAGGAGGGATGAGATGCCCCTAAGGCCCCAAGTAACTCTTCATGTATTTGAAAAGTGGGAAATAAATTTTGTAGGACCTATTAATCCACCAACAAGAAGGT
The DNA here is from genome assembly GCA_009831015.1 of Picea engelmannii. NCBI lineage: Eukaryota > Viridiplantae > Streptophyta > Pinopsida > Pinales > Pinaceae > Picea > Picea engelmannii. The sequence continues at coordinate 3,107 of ML827049.1, read as the reverse complement.
CAGGAGCAAGATACATCATTACTGTGATATATTATTTAACCATATGGGAAGAAGAAACACCAGTCAAGGATTGCAACACAAAGACAACAACACACTTCTTATTTGAGAAGGTGATTATAATATTTGTATGTCCTAGGATTTTTATGAGTGACCAAGGCACACATTTTATTAATAGTACCATCTAGGCTATGACTGAGGAATTTGAAGTCTATCACCAACAGAGTACACCATATCATCCATAGGAGAATGGGACAGTAGAATATTTCAACAAGATTTTAAAGAATTCATTGACAAAGATTTGTAATGTTAAAAAGATGATTGGGATTTAAAAATACCAACAATATTATGGGTATACAAGAATACATGAAAGAATTTTATAGGGCAGACACCATTCAGATTGGTGTATGGAAAATAAGAAGTGGTGCCATTAGAATTTTTGGTACCTAGTCTGTGTGTTATAACAATCATAAATATGACAGAAAGAGGCATAATACAAGAAATATTAAGTCAACTTATGGAACTTGAAGAAGACAAAATTTTGGTAGGATTCCACCAAGAGGTGCAGAAAGAAAGGGACAAAGCCTGGCATGAAAGACACATAAAGAAGAAGAGATTTAAGGAGGGATATCTAGTTCTCCTATATGAAAAAAAATATTTGTAACATCCAGGTAAGCTCATAATGCATTGGCTAGGGCCATATGAAGTGAAGTATGTCACAGATGGAGGATTTGTGCAACTAAAGGACTTGACAGGAAAATAAATGCAGGGTCTGGTGAATGGTAGTCGGTTGAAACTATATAGGGAAAGTTGACCTACTAAATCTCATTAGTTGCAGTGCAGTGAGGAAGACTCGTGTATAGTGTACTATAGTAGAAGTTAGGAAAGAAAAATTACAAAAAGACATAAAATGCAGAAAAAGAAGAAAAAATCAAAAAGAGTAGGAAGGTGGTTGGATGACATAAAACTAGAAAAAATAGCACGCAACAAACATAAAAACTGGGTGACAAGAACCTACGATACTACATGCAGGGTCTAACTGACATAAATCAAACACAGTGTGCCGAGGAAGAATCATTGCATAAATTTGTAACGCACCAGGAAAAGGGACAATGGTGAGAAAAGAAAACCCAGTCATTGGAAAAATAAGGCCTGAATTGAGCATTTACGAAATTTAAGGAAGCATGATGATGAAGCTTTAGAACAATTATGATAGTAAAGGAAACATCTTTGAGAAGATTTACAAAATTTATGAGAGCACTTTTATAACTAGAAACTAGGCCACACATCCCTCATTGTGAATTTGAGCATACACGGAGATAAGGAGCACAAAGATGAGTAGTGAATATGAAATTCCGAAGACAATAGCAGATGGATTTTAATAACAGGGGGAATATTTACTCATGATGGCACAACCAAAAGTTGGAGCATCGAGCAAAGAGGAAATAAAAACCCGAAGCAATGCCAGGTCGCTGGAAGAACCCATATGTGAAGAACAAGTTCATAGCTAACTGAAGGGAGTGGTCGATGTCAATGCCATTCCTTCCCCACAGGACGACCCAATGAGAACCATAATGGCAGACAAGGAAGAGAAATATCCTGTGACAGTAAGGATGGATATTGATCCGTAGAGCAATGTAGAGGAATAAAACCCTTATGGGTCAGAAACCCCGAGGAAACAACCCAGGGTCGAAGTAGCCCACCAAAGAAATGGTGCCGATACTGAGAGAAAATAATCCTAGGGGCCAGGGTCACAACAAACGATAGGACCTGTGCAACAAGAACATGTACAAATTGAGGATATAACAAGACAGTTGGATTCTGGCACGGAATAAGAGGAACAAGAGGCTGGGCCATCCATCACGCTAGAAAATAATAAAGGAAAACAACCCATTTAGAGATCCTCGCACAAGAAACCCGAGGTACCCATATTATTACCACGCATTCCAGAGGGGGTACATGCCACTGCAGGATTACTAGGCTACGTAGACAAACTAAGATATGAAAACCATGATGTGTCTGACACTGAAAAATTCCCAGAATTCATGCAACAGGTTTACATGGAAATCCTGAGAACAGGGCCACTAGAATCTCCGATGCTGCACCCAAATCAATGGATAATAGGGATGTACAACACACTACACTGAGTTTGCTTGAGATTCCCCACTTCAGTAGAGGGAAAGATGTCAACAACTGCATCAAACATTTACTCACAATTCTCCATGGGGTATTTTTGTGGATGGAAAGGCTGGTGTCCATTGATGTGGATCTAATTTCATTTATCATAGGACTATCGTTAGATGGAGAGAAGACTATGCAATACCTAGAAGATGAAACAAAGGAGAAGGAACTCGTAGAAGAAATGAAAAATACCTACAGGACAGATAAAGGGTCATGAGGTATAATCATTAAGAGGATCAATGAACCAAAAACTAAGTTGGAAACACAATTAATGACATGAAAACTCCTTCGGAAATGTTGCAAGGAGGAGGTTCCCATAGGAGTCGTAGTAGCAACAACGCAGTGTGAAAAAGGAACCATTTTAAGCTGGGCTCCTTACTTTCTATCTGTTCCTGGATGACTACAAAGACATGCAAGACTTGGGGATCGAATTCCGCTACTCATGGTTGATAGTGTAGATAGCGCTGGTAGGAAGGGGGGAAAATACCTATTCACACTTCTTTTATAGAGTGGGAAAATGTCATGTAGTTCAATATGTTGATTAATTGGGTTGGTTTTCATTGGTGTCAACCCTTGAATAACGAATTTTAGTACCACAAAGGTTTGGGTAATGGACCCAAGTTTGTTTGATGTATAATGGTATGAGTGTTGATATATTTGTAGGTAAGACTATTCTATATGGATATTACATGTCATGCCATTTCTGGTGGTATGTGGAACACCAAATAACTCCTCACGGTTTGAGAGTTATGGCCTTACGAAGTTGAAGGACCCTTATATGATTGGCTTGAAGCCCCAAAAGGTCAAAGAAGTCAAAGTTCTTGCAAAGAAGAAATTGTTTAAATAATAAAGTGAAGTGACAAAGTCAAAGAGTACTTTAAATAATAAAGTGAAGTGACAAAGTCAAAGAGGATTATTTAAATAATAAA